>QBDW01005273.1:0-229000 GCA_003261595.1 Maconellicoccus hirsutus | reverse complement strand
TAGAAATTAAGTTAAACGAAGCGATATCCGAAGATTTCCGAGCATTTCCGAATATATTTATCACTTGAAAAAACTAGTGGACTTTAACGCCTAGTAATTTTTTTTGTATTTACATAAACCCTTCAAACAGAAGGGATTTTGTATTTGAAATATTACATGTAAATTACGTACCCTTTGTACATATAATAATTATTTAGGTGTATTTTTACGCGTTTTTCGCTCTTTTTTTCTGTTGATGTTTTCATTTTCATATATTCATATTACGTTATTTTGACAATTGTAATTTTTCATGACGTATAATATATTTTAGTTATACTGACCAGAGTCTTATTTCTTATCGCATTTTTTTAGGAATTGGAATTCATAATAAAAATTTTAACTAACACCATTGATTTTTATTTAAAATATCGCTATCAAAGTTGTATAAAATTTGTTTGCATATGAATGATCGTCCTATTATTGCATTTATGAAAAAGTGTCGAGGTAATTCGCACTTAGTTACGTACCCCTTCGCTGTTATTATGCCACACAGAAAAGTTTTTTATTTACGTTTTAGTTGCTCAATGATATTTAGAATTTGTAACTTATTTATGTTATGATGTTGAATACGTTTTTGAACATGAATAATTTCTACGCAACTTGCGTTAATGAAAATTATATTCGATCTAAAGTAAATAAACGAGACGTCGAAGCGTTACGAATCCTCATTTCATAACGCGTTTTATCGAAGAGAACTATCAACGACAAATATGAATGCGAAAACGATATCGAAACGAGTATCAAAAAGGGATCGCGTTTTAAACGCGGATTATTGCAATACTAAGTTTTGGAAAAATGAATTTCCTCTGTTAAGCGGAAGCGTCAAATGTCAAGAAACACCTAAACAACGAGTAGGCACTGTTGTTAAAGAATACGCCAGATATTGTACGTTACACGGAATTCAGTACGTCTTTAAAGAGAATTCTACTTTTATAGAAAGGTTTGATGTTTTTTATTATTAAATCGAATTCTTATTTGTCAAATATGTAGATATCGTATCTGTTTGGTTGAATATCTTATAGGTTAGTTTGGTTTGCGATCATTTTGACCAGTTTTGGTTGTGCCAGTTTGCTAGTAAATGCTATGTGGACTAGATTCAGTACATCTCCAACTATGACAGCAGTGAAAGATACTCATTTACCCCTTTATTCCTTACCTTTTCCAGCGATTTCAGTATGCTCTACAGATAAAATAAAACGAGAAGAAGCTTATTCTTATTTATCCAAGTAATCAAATAATAACTTTGTAGTTGTTTATAACAGAATACGTTGATAGGCCTAATGACATTATTTCTTGTGATATGTACAATTTAATGATGAATATTTTAAATTGACATCAGATACGCGAACTTATCCGATGAAGTGGAACTTGATGGAATAAATAACTTTTTAAATGCTATGTCGTTATTCCAGTTACCTTTGTATTCTAGAATGTCCGTGTATTTACAGAACGCTGATAATATTTTACCCGCATTAGCTCACGTCAATTTGACTGATTTCATGTTACAAGTAATATATCTCGTTTAGGTATTTAATAAAATTCAAAACTATCGAATATTATACGATTCGATTACAAATAGGTTATGCCTGCATGTGAGGAAGTATTCAATAAGTGTTTTTGGATAGGCAAATCTACCAATTGTTGCGAAATATTCAATTTACAAAGAACAGAAGAAGGATTTTGTTATTCGTTTAATTCGTTAACTTCACATTTTGATGAAAATTGGTAATTGCATCAGGATTGTTTTTGAATAATTTATTAAATTGCGCTCATTTAACGCACTTAATTTTTAGAAACTAATTTTTTATTAATTTAATTCTTTAGCAATAAGATAGGAGATATAGGAAGTTACAGCGAATTTTCATCAATAAAAGCTTGTCCGTTAAGAAGAAACGCAGCCGCCGGTTCATCTTCAGGATTGGAAATATTTTTGAAATCTTTCAACATTTCCAATAGAATTATCAACGCTACGGATATCATCGGAATTCCTGGTTACAAAGTATGAAAAAATGAACATTCAGTTCCCACAAAAATATATTTTACCAATGTTTTAAATTTGTGAACATTCAGGTACAAGTGTTTTATGTATCTGAGTACCCTGAAGCGGGAATGGGAAATTTGGTGGAATCGAAAAAAGGAATAAAACTGGTGCTTACGATTAAACCATACGTTACTATAAGTACAGAAACCATTCGTAAATTGGATATCAACGACAGATTTTGTTATTTTCCCGATGAACAAAAATTAGGCGTTTCTTCTTCCTATTCGCAAAAATCATGTCTAATCGAATGTAGACTTCGTCATTTAATGAAAGTTTGCAACTGTAGACCGTTTTTTTTCAATACCGATGGTATATAAATATAAATCTTTCTTTAATCGTAATTTAACATAATATCGATTTTATTTTCTTTGCATATTTTAGATAATATTGAGCCAGTTTGCAACGCTACTGAAATTCATTGCATCGCGGAACATAACAGTAATAGATTTCTAGTAGAAATAAATATTGATTCGTTAGAAATACTTTTTCATTGCTTTAAATTCACTTATTTTCAGGTGAATTGGTATTTTTTAGTCCACCGAGCGTAGATATACGAGGTTTTAACGACAGCGATCTGACATCATTGTTGAACTGCTCGCAGTGTTTACCAACCTGTCATGAAAGTATTTATGATATAGATACCGCTTTTTCAGAAGATACGTTACCATTAGCTCAGGAAAGCTACGGAGGATTGGATATTTTTTATAGGAATGAAGGTGCTGTCAAGTATCAACGTGATGTAACCTTTGGATGGGAGGATCTTTTGGGTATGTAATTATGTATTACCTATGCAACTACGTTTTACTTTACTGTTCACTGAAAACAGAAATCCATCATTTTGGTTTAAATACGATAATATTTTTGATTTTAGTTTCTTTTGGAGGAATCGCTGGATTATTTTTAGGATTTAGTTTACTCAGCATTGTAGAATTTGTGTATTGGAGTGTTAAATTAACAGTTCATCAAATTTCAACTTATATTCAGTCTCGAAAGTTGATTATAAAGTCGCCTGAAAAACACTAATGAAAGAACAATTATCAAATGAAACCATCTATAGTCATGTCTTCAAAATAAAAACAAATTACCTTTGTTATTTCATTTTTATTACATTGTTGATTTTCATGAAAGAAAGAACTGATTGCGAAATCTTATCATATATAATCATTACAATATTTTGCTTGAATAAAAGGAATTATTTTATTTAGTTTTTGTCTTCTTCTATACCGTTTCCATAACATAATTAGTGCGATTTTCACCACCCAATAGATGAATTCAACGACACTCAACAAACTGAATCCAAGGAAGAGATTTGCAACTCCTCCTAATGAAACTATAAAATTGATACTTGAAAAAGATATGATATACACCGATTTACTTGATTGACGCTTTACTACGTCATTTTCTCATTTTATACCCAATAAATCAGTCCACGTGAATGTAATATCGCGTTGATATTTTGTAGCACCTAAATTTCCATACGCCACATCCAAATGACCGTAGTAGATACGTGAAAGCCAATGAGAATCTGATAGAAAATCTACTTCCAAGTCGTGTTCAGTTTCGTAACAAGTTGGTATGCAATGTGAACAATTCAAGGATCTTCGCATATCTTCTTTATTAAAACCTGGCGTATTTTCAGGCGGTCTTTGCAATCTCATAAAAGCTATTTTTTTTCGCGAGTCATAATTATCAACACAGTGATTACAGTACGTAGGTGAATAAAATATGGCGTTATAATTATTAAAGAACTCACGAGCAAAATTAACCACGCATTCTAAATGTAGCGTTCCACAAATTGGTTTCTCGTCATCTGTAAGATAAATCGTCCATTTTATATCCTTATTTTTCTTCAAATAAAACAATTTTTTGGTAGGATACCTAGGCAATAGGTAAGGTACCCTAAATAGAAAGTTCTTATCATACAGAGTAATACTTTTGATTCATGTACCTGGAGGAGGAAAATAATACATGTAACAGTGGCACTTATTGGCTATATATTTAAATCGACACTCAATCAAACATGAACTTTCCGTGTAAACGTGATAAACATGTAAATCCATCTCATCAGGAAATACACAACCGCGTTTAGCTACGGCTAAATTTTTCACGTTGTCGCTGGTAACTGTTATGTATGGATATGTTGTAATGCTGACACGTTTGCGTTGCTCCTCTTTTACCCAAATTCCATCGCCAGCGTTTGGATATTCATACGATGTATGTACAATAACCTGAAAAAACATTAAAAAGTTTATGACTGTGAACTTTATTTGAGAATTATCAAAAGTTTTTCGTTTTACTTACTCGAATACCGTTTAGATCCTTTTGAACGAAGCCGGTTTCTGATTCGTTGGATTTATTTATGAACACTTCCAATCCAGTTACTGTTCCAACTGCCGTATTCCTTCGTAACTGGCATCCTTCATACATTATATCATCTTCTTCAACTATTCCCTCGTTTTCCAGAACTTCCGATAAAGGACTAGACAAAATTTGAAGGCACGATATTATAAATGAAAACTTGATGACATACCATAAAATACTACTATTTTAAAAGACTCTTGAACAACCAACTGAATACCAATGTTTTCCACCTTCGGAAGTTAGTGAGTTGAAGGAATAACAAAATCCTTCCTCTGTGCGTTGCAAAGAGAATACGTCACAACAATTCACTTCTTCACCGTGCCAGTTACAAACAGCAAATACTTCTGAACATTTTGGAAGAGTCTGTTGAATGAAAATAACAATATCGGTTTCGATTAAGTGGAAAATACAAAATTAAGTTTAACTTTATTACCGTCAACATGAAATCTGTCACGTTGATATCTTTTAAAAGAGGCAACAAATATTGACTTTTTTTTACATGAGGTTTCATTCTGAAATACGTCGGTTGTTGCATCATGGATAATGCACTTACGACGTGAAGAAGATCTTCTTTGATTTCGGTTTCATCGGTATTAACGTATCTGTAATTATTTCATTGGATGTTTCACAAAACCGCCGGAAAAAAGTGAAGCAATCTGTGGGAACCTAAAAGTACTTAACCTCGAAAAATACTCCATAGCGACTGATTTCTTCACTTTGTTCGCAGGACAAACGGTAATCGATGGAAATGGAAATAAATATAGAGGTAAATGTGTATCTTTAACCACTAAAACTGTGGGTATAGTGAGATATCTTTTCCATAATTGCCCTGCTAATAAACACGCTGCTAATGTGCATATCATTAAAGCCCCTACCCAAAATGTCCTGCAATCATGTAATTTACAAAGCAAAAGTAAAGGTGACAATTAAACGCTTTCACTGAAAATTAACAATTTTAAATTTCAATAGATGATGAACCTAACTGATTAAAAGTAAGATATTTAAAAAGATTATTTTACTTTTCAATAATGGTGGCTTTTGCATTGGAAACGTATCGTAATCCATGAACAGAACTTTGACTGGTGTAGTCATTTACTAATTCACAAGCTTCTCGTTGTTTTAACGATTCAATTACAGATTTTCTATTTTGCAGAAGAACAAATCTCCAATTTTTCCAATTATATTTGTTCGTATTTAATTTATCATACATTTGCTAAGTTTCAAAATCGTATTAGTACATACACTTAAACGAGTAAACGGTAAACACTTGATTAAATTACTTAAATTTGAAGTGATATTCGTCATTTATAAATGTCTTTCATTCCCACATTTCGTAGTTTTCGTCGAATTAACCATTTGATCTCGAATTGAACCCAGTAATGTAATCATCAGAAAATAATTTAACGAAGCAATGGCCAGATTTTTTATCTACCTGTTTGGATAAGTTTAGAAAAACATTTCAAACAACGAAAAGATAGGTTAATGATATCAATGTTTACAGAGTACCCCAATTTTTGATGATGGACGTTTGTATAAGTTTATTTGCATATCATTACATTTGGCAACTTTCATCGAATATGTTATTTACTCGACCATAAAGGTAGGTAGGTATTAGATAGGCATGTTTGATACATACATGAAGTATTTAAATATTTCATGTATCTAGAATCAACGTTGTTAATTATAATTCGCACTAAACCGTCTAATATCCCATCTCGTCATATAACAAGCGAGCCATAGTGGAAAAAACTTAAATAATTTACTGAAAACATTTATTAGCACAAGCCACTTGACTAAATTTACAATGCACCATTGGAAACGCACTTTTGTCATTTGAAATCGTTGAATAATTTAAGAGTCGTTCAAGTATAAGGAGAAAGAGAAACGTAGAAACGTAATAATTTTGAATGCTTTAAACTATGTTGTGAAAAAGCTTTGTTTTATTTGTTTGAAATGAAACTACCATCTTTCGAAAAACACTTACACATTTTTGAAATTTTCAACGCCTTTTCGTAATAAATGCTTGATACTTTGATAAATTTTCAAGCCTCTTTTCATTGCTCAAATTTCATTCACATTTTTTCTTCTTAATTCTTAATAAAAGAACAATTTTCAGCGCTTGGTGTAAATTATCGTACTATGTAATAAAATAATTCGTGTCAAGAAGGGTAAAGCGTAATTCGAGTATAAATGATTTAACCAATTTTATTGCAAGTATGCACGCAAATTACAAACATTGGAAATTCAAATGATAGTTTCGAACTTGTGAGACGATTCCATGAAGCAACTATAATCTTAAATTTTTGGTTTAACTTTTCCTGAAATTTGGATACCTAGTTTTCCAAAATTGATAATTTAGGGTAGAAATCGCAGTTATATATGACGAATTATGTTACGACACATTCAATTTACGAATTTCAAGAAAAGAAACACTAACGAAGAATTTTCTATTTTAAAGTTGTTTGCTGACGCATGTAAATCTTCAATCGCCAATAAAACATGACGCAGTGAGATCGCGAGATATTATGATGATGAAATTTCAAGTATTCACCGTAACTGGTTTTTCTCCGTAAATCTAGTCAAAATTTCCCTTTCCAATTTTATATTTCTCATAAGAATCGAACAATTTAGTAGAAAGAAGTGATGTAACAATGGAGACAAAAATTTTATACATGCATCTTATCCCTGGAAAGTTTGATTTTTGATAAAAAAGAGCTTTTAAATTTTATTCCTGTATATTTATTAAAAGCACGACTCCATTACGAAAACAATCAATTTTTTAGAACAGTATTTGAGAAAGTTCTAAAATCAAATAAATTCATTTCAAAACCCATTTATATTTCATTGAACAAAATGCACATTTTTTCAAAATTAATCTTCAACCATTTTGACTAATTTGTAAATTTTATCTAACTCGATAAAATCAAATAACGCTTTTCTTTCAGAAAAATCACCAGGTTTTAGATAATTATTGATGTTAGTGAGAAAAAAAGGAAAAAGAGACAAGAAAAACAATTCTCAGAATTCCATTTATTAATTACGTAATTTTATTTCAAAAAAAAATCTTGAACGCGCAACGCTTAATCAAACAAACTTTTTTCCACTTTTACATGCCAGAAATTAACCTAATTAGTTTCATTTTTAAATAAGCAAATTAAAAGTTAAACTTGGTTCAACTTTAATCATCGCTATTAAAAAAAAACAAATTGTCTAAAAAACCCTCAACAAGAGATGGATCATCGGTTAATACGAAACGAACAACATAAAAAAATGGTGGGAAGTTCGTAACAAGGGGAACTTTTAATATAACCAAGTAGCGAATAGTATACGGTAATTTAGTCTTCATAAAACATGCACAATGTCGTTATACTTCACAAAATTCAAATATTCGACGATGTAGTGTGCGTAGAAGTGTGAATAAATGGACGAGTGTGCGTGTTATATTTAAAATGCTTATGAATAAATATAGATGTTTTATGTTTCTTATATTATTTGTTCCCGTGTTCCATAACGGATTCGTATTGTGTAAGTAATTTTATCACAATTGTTTTTTTAAGTTAGATTTGAAAGATTTATATTCATATTCGAAGAGAGTTTTGTTCGCTAATCTTAATCACATTAAATTATTTTTTCTTAATATTGCTTGGTGAATTATTTAGATTAGACGAATTATTCATTTTTTAAAATAATCATCTTTTGAATAGCATTTATGGCACACACGTTTTACAGTACCTATACGTACATTTCGTTAATTTTTTTATTTTTGAATCGCATGGGAACCCGAACTCAACGAGGTATTTTCTATATTATTAGTTATTTAACAAAATTGAAGTAAAGCGTTTTAATAATGTTATCAACAATCGTCGTATATCATATGATTATAAATTATAAATGAAAAAATCGAAGTATTCGATAAATTAATTCAAAAATAAATTCAACATATTTTAAAATTCATTGATTTTAAAAATACTGTTTTTCAAATTGTTATTTATTTGAGTATTCATTTCGTTTTGTAACAAAGCTTCGTAAAATTGAACGAAAAAAAAAATTGTTTTGATTCTTTAAGTTTAATTTTTTGAAAAAAATTAAACTATTTTTGGTACGTACCAGCGCTGTTTGTTAATTATTTTTTTCAGCGCTTATCAGTACTTTTTGTGTTGCTTTAATAGGGTAAGTGTACTCAGATTGATTAACGTTACTTTGTTAAAAAATCTCATTTAAATTAAACGATCACAGACAATGTATTTATTACAAAATATTCCGTGACTAAAATCATAAAAATTAAATCAGGCAAGTACAAAATAATTACGCGTCTAAATTAGACATTTTAATTTAAAATTAAATTTATTTCAATTTCAGTTAGAGTACGCGTAGTCGACAGCAATCTTTTTATGACTTATTTGAGAAACATGCGAAAATTCGTATTCTCACTTCACTTCTAATTTTCGTATGTAATACGCAAAAACTATTTAAGAAGTAAACATACTTAAATATATGAAAGATAAACAGAACAAGATGTAATACTTGACATGATGAAAAGTTATTGTGATGATATAAAATTTTGCTCTTTCAAACTTTCTTGACTTTTTGGATTAAAAACAACTTTACAAAATATAAACATTAGTAATCTTTTGAAGGCACGTTATTACACGAGTTTCAGATACTAATAATTATATATTTATTTTATTGCTAATTATATATACCCGGATGATATATGCGTGAGGAATGAACGAATAGTCCTGTTTTTCCAATTTGGTACCAAGTACGTCTCTCTGCCTTCTGCCTAGACCGACATATGTGGTTAACTAGTTATCACGTGTATAAATGTATAGGCAAAACTTCAATAATGTTAATATGCTTGTCTATCGTGTTTGCCGTAAATATTCGTCGAAGTGTTGCAAGAATTGCATGCCCTGTTCGCCGTGAATTTATTGAAATGACGAGATTGCGTATTTTTTTCGAAAAGATTTCGCTATTTAAAGCACCGAAAGATTATTTATTTAGAATTTTTTTAAATATTCATCCTACGTGATGGATGTAACGTTTACTGTATGTTAAATTATAGGTTGAGCCATTTTTTTTTAGACCTTCCGTGAAAATAATTGAAAAAGCACAACCAACTTTAAACTTTGAACTGTGTAATTTACATTTTTTTTAAGTTGTAGGCGTGAGGAGCCACCGTTACAAATTACAAGTTTTGTTGCCGTTTTAATGTATGTAATAGCGTTATCGAGTGAGAAAAATGTTGGATATTATTTGACGGATTTTTTCCTCCAATGAAATGTTTTTAAATCCGTGTCAAAGGATTTTTTAAATATTTCTTGGATATTTTTGATTCACGCTGATTTTCGACGATTATGTTGTTAAGAAATTCTAACGAACTAATTAATAATGAATGATTAAATACACAGTTTGTGTTGAGGTTTATTAATACCTTTTAATCGTATTTGTTAGATTGAAATTCAATATTGGGATGTGGTTATTATATTTTATTTAATTTTCGTTATTCACTCTTATCAAACGATGTGATTTTGGTGGTTTCAATTGTACTCATTACTTCTTGAAAATAATGTATGATTGAGGTTACTGAAAAATCGATATGTGATTTTTCCTTTTTTTTGTGGTCAAAATATCACGTTGAATTAAAAATTACAATTAACGAAATACGTTTAATGTGTTATCTATCATACGTGTATTCTATATTTCAAAAGTGATAACAGCTGAAAGTCAACTTCGTTGAAATTGAAGAAGGATTTTATTACAATTTTTTATAACAAAATGGCACTTGGTGTAATTTTCAAGTATTCAAATTCGTGATTGTTGCTGTTATAGGCGTTTAATTGGGAAATAAGTATCGTCGATATGAAGAACGTAGTAGAAGTGAAAATGTAAATATTGGACATTTGAAACGATAATGGGCTTATTTTGATGAATTATTAAAGCAAATGTCTAAACGTTGGCTTCAACGATAGGTTGTAATTTATACTCATAGATATTCATGCCTACATTTATAAGGTGGCAATTAAATTGATAGGTGTTTTCTTTGCATTTTCCGAAATCTTTGTAAAGAGTGAGTTTACTGCTATAATCAAATGAAAAAACTAACGAAAATTTTAACGAAAAATTAGTATATTTCATATCAACATTAAGTTACACATAGAAAAAGAGAGTAATGACCTAAAACAACGAATTAAATTTTATTTATTAAGTTATTTCGAGTTTTGATTGCAAATGGAATATGTACCTAAGTATATCTAATTATTAAAATCTAAGAACTATAGCTTTAATAATTTATTCGAAATATTTCCCAACTTCGCCTTTTCCGTAGAATAATCATTATCAGTAACAGATAAAGACCTGACAGCCGTACTGTAATTTTACGAAAGTACGATGTTAACCGTTACAACTTTATTTACAGTTTATTTCGACAAAGCATACCTTCGGCGGGGTGCTGGTAAATTGCGTGACCAAAAACAAAACCACATTAATTTTATCCTTTATCTGTACATCTGAAAGGCTATTGTGATTTTATATCCCCTTTTAGGTGTTGAGATCCTGATAAAATTAATGGCGTTATTTTAATAAATCAATGGTTATGCTGGTGTACAGATAGAAGGTTGCCAAATCATTCAAATCTTTCACTACTCCGTTTGAATCCATTAATGTTTTTCTTTGACAAGTTTTTCCTTTCTACAAGGTCTTCAGTTTTTCCTTTATACCTATTACTTTATTATTTAGATACCATAACCAACTTATTTGTTTTTAAAAATGAGCGCTATAGTGTGAAGATAAAGTGTAACCATGTTCATTCCCTTTTAAGGAAAAATATTTTTATTCCAAGTGCATACAACGTAGGTACTTTTGCCTATATGTAAATGAATATGAAGTAATAATTTTTGAAAATAATTTTTCAGGTATTTTATTTTCAGAAATTCCTAAATTTGGAAATTTAATGAAAAACGTGACTGTAACTGTTGGGCGAGATACAGTGTTGACTTGTGTTGTAGAAAATTTATCAACGTATAAAGTATGAATGATAATTTTTTAATTTCCAGCGTTTCATTTTTTTCTGATATTACATACTTATCTCTCATGATGCTGTTTTTCAGGTAGCGTGGTTACGAGTTGACACTCAAACCATATTAACGATTCAAAATCACGTGATAACAAAGAATCACCGAATCGCTGTTTCCAACAGCGATCAGCAAGTGTGGAAACTACATATAAAAGATGTACGAATTGGGGACAGGGGATGGTACATGTGTCAAATCAATACAGATCCAATGAAAAGCCAGACAGCATACATTGAAGTTGTTGGTAAAACTAATAACAAGATTTATTAACTTTCATTGTTAGCATCAAGTCATTGTTATGTTTATTTACCACCGAAGTTGGCATCATTTAAAATGAATAAATTTGCAATATGTAATAAATTAAGATCTTTTGTTTCGGTTTGAACGCAAAACGCAGTAGGTATATTATTCAAACGAAATATTTTCGTGTTATCAAAATTACGAGGTTATGGTTGAAAAGATGACTAATTGCTTCAATTTCCCGTTACAAATGTACTTCTGATTATACTCCAACGTTTATTTATTAAAAATGAAGAAATAATTGTTCGAATGACAATTGGCAAAATTTTGAATTGAGTTCAATTCGTGTTTCACAGCTCCTCCAGATATTTTAGATTATCCTACAAGTTCAGACATAATTGTAAGCGAAGGAAACAACGTTACGTTACAATGCGTCGCAACTGGTTCTCCAACTCCTTTGATAACCTGGAAAAGAGAAGACGGATTAGAAATTTTCTTAGATCAAGTTCCTAACAAAGGTATAAATAAAAGTAATTTGCATTTAAATCAAAACTTTTTTCAAGAAATATTATCAAAATACTTCTTCTGTAGCATTAGCAGTTAGGAATTCTATGTTAACGTTGCTGAAAGCAGATTGGAGACATTCGGGAATTTATTTATGCATCGCATCGAATGGAGTTCCACCAACAGTTAGTAAACGAATTTCTTTACTCGTCCAATGTAACCAAAAATTCACTTATTACTCTCGTTTTCAACCTTATATTTCCTTAATTTAATAATATACTTTACAGATTCTCCAAAAATATACATAAGAAATCAACTGATCGGCGCTAATATTGGAAATTCGATAATTTTAGAATGTGAAACCGAAGCGTATCCAAAACCGATATATTATTGGACATTGGGTAACGGCCAACTAATGACTGATGGTATCAATAATAATTATATTATTTTCTTTAAAATTCAAGTCAAATTCGTAAATGTTTTGCTTTTTGAATTGATTTTAGGTGAAAAATATGAAACACTCTCTCAAAATTATATGTATAAAATTAGCATGAAATTATTCATAAGAGAAGTTACTGAATCAAGCTTTGGAGTGTACTTTTGCGTGTCGAAAAATCCTTTAGGAGCATCTGAAGGTCTTATAAGAGTCTATCGTGAGTTATTTTTACAATTTCAATAAGAATGCGAGTGTTGTTTAACTTGTATGCGAAATCTTTACAGCTTTAGGCGATGATTGGGTATGGAAACCATCAACAAAACCACACGGATGTAAGTAGCCCAAATTTAAAATGTATATTATTTAATATTCTTCAAAAATAATATTAATTTTGGTTTAAAAAAACTGAAAAAATACTCGTAACTAGGTAAAAAAAATTGATAATTTCCGTTCATTATTTTCAAATGGTTTAGAATTAAAACAACATTAGTAAAACATATAGTACGTAATAATACGTCGGTTATTATTTTCACAGTTTGTTTATTGAAATTTTTGTAATTTTGTTTTTATTTTTTAATTGTGCTATAATAAAGAAGAATTTTTGTTTTATTTTAGTAATGAACCAAACTGTTGAAGCAGGTATCTCATCGTCACTTGCAAGTTTCCGATTACATAGCAACATTTTATTGACTAGTAGTGTTATTTCAATTTATTATTGGAAAGCAAAACGATAATCCATGCGTATTTTATGGAATTTATGAATGAACGATTGTTTTTTATGTATTGTACATATATATCTGAACAAATTTTTTATTGTTTATTGCGTACTTTTTATTACAATATATTTTTGAACAGATTTTTTAAAATTCAGTTTGATTATATTTACTACATATTTACACGCAGTTTGATTTTTTGAAAACGGAAATGTTATTTAAATGTTAGTACAGAGGAAATGTTGTTTGTAAATTCTGTGTTACCTTATATTCTTTCTTTGGAATGAATATGAACTTAGTATACATGCCTGTTCTTTCTTACGGTGTTTTTCTAACATTTAAGGTATTATTGTATTTCCTGATATAAAAAATGATTATGTAAAGTGATTGTTTGATTAAATTTTTCAACGAAATTTTTTCTTTTTTTTATTCAACATCTTTATACAAAATTGATAACTATTTATATAGCAGAACAGAAATTTACATGATAATTTATATTTGCCAGTGCTTATCAGTATTATAAATTAGAGCTATTTCATACATACATATTTGCGTTGGAAATAACAAAATTGTTTGATTTAAATTATCTAGGTTAAAAACGTCGATGTACACGAAATCTTTTTCTAAATTTTAAGGATATATATACCAGGATTCGCCGCAAAACTTTGAAAGCGAGTGGAAAGGATATGTAGGATGCATTAGTAGGTTACGGTCAGCCGTCACATAATTTTCGAATTTACTTACCGTAGCGCTAATCAATAATATTTTGACGAATTCGATTCACTTGAGGCAAAACAATGAAGAAATATTCCAAAAATAGCGAATAATTCGCAAAATATGTTGGTAATTACTCAAAAGTAATATTTTTCGTAGTTCTTTATTACTTCGATGACGTCATGCGAACACAATTTTCCATGATGAGAGTTTTTTTTCTTGTCAGGACTGACGTGTTTTTGTAACCGTGTCGCGATGATCCATTTTTGCTTAGCAACCACACAAACAGTTTGATAACTGCGTCTTGTAACGAAAATATCGGCTAGAAATGCGATTTTTCTGATGCCATTTTGACGACATTTTCTGCTAAATTTTTTAAATTCACGTTGCATGTTTTCGAAAGTGTGAAAATAATAGAAAGTAAGTAATTATGGAATCTGTTTGTAGTTATTCGTAGTGTGTTTCTTCGACTTGACATAGCAACGCATGAAGCCGTAGTCATAGACACGGAAAACGCCTCTTTCATCAACAAAAAAATAAAAGGTGAATATAAATTAATTTAACCATATTATATTTCATTGCACATTATTTACAAATATTGATATTGCAACTGTACAACTAATTAATCGGAGCAGTGAAGAAGAAAGAGATAATGAGTTATGCGACCTGCGGTACCTAGTTCTTTGCATATAGAGTTCTATATAGATTCCATGGTTTTATTTAACACCAGCAACAAATAAATTTCAAATTTGATACGTTTCGTTGTAAATATACACATAAGATACTTTGATAATGGACGTAATTTCATTATGTGTACTGTGTGGTAGTGTGTGCGTGAGAACATTGAAGAGCTTAACTGCGATGAGTGGTTTTCGTTTCGTAGAAAAGTATTGGTGAAGTTGAAAATTATATATGAGTGTCATCCTGAAAGAGTGTTTCTGTTTAAATACAAATTGTATTATGTTCACGATAATATCTTTTGAAGTTACATTGTTAGTTTGTCTATCAAAAATTAGCTGATAAAAGGAAGTGAAACGTTTAGCAAATATATTTAAAAAAATCATCTTATTCATAGCTAACTTATGTTGGTTATATTTTATTGAAAATCGTCAATTCTTTTAGATTGTAATTACACGTAGGCGAAGGTTATATGAAACTCGTCAATAATGATGGCTACGTTTAGTGTCACTGAAAATACCAATCGAAATTCACCATCGCCGACGATGGCAACAGCTGGCCAGCTGTTAACTACCGGTGGCACTGCAACCATAACCGTCGTAGCAAATGCATCCGGTCAAACCCTATTAGTTCAACCGACTACCATAGTGAATACATCTCCTCCAAGGCATACCATATTGAAACAAGTTAGCGAAATTGTAATTACATTTTTCTTCTCGCTTCAGTGGTTACGTACAGAATGAAATACTAAAGCAGAAAATAAACGTGTTTTATCTCTTCGCAGACCGCGGATAGATCTTCGCCGAAATTAGAAGCGGACGATGTTATTACAGAAACTAGTGAAGATCGAGTTATCGAAAGAGGTGCCAGAACGATTGTTGAGAACGCGCATTACATAACAGTTCCAGGTAAATGCGTCTTTGGTATTTTTAAACGATTCCGATTTACGTTTTAATTTACCGATATTTTTTCACGCTTACAAAAGAAGGTACAGCTGCTGCTAGATCATATACCTCATTAACTCCGGTTACTCCGTCTATAGGTAAGAGTGTGCTTTGAGGATTGTAGTTCGACATTTCTCATCGAGATGAGTGAAGACGTGTAAATGTATAGTTGCTTGTATTATTAATGCATGTTGAAACGAGTAATTTTATTCGAATATCGCCTTGGTAATTATGTTGTTTGATGAGGTTTCTTAATAGAACAAAAATTCCTTCGTTATGAACTTTTTTATGTTCGATATTGCATTTCGTTAATTCTGTTTCGATTAATTGATACAATTTTCTGTTTTCTAGTTCCGGAAACCGAAGCAGTCGGTACCAATGGCGTGTCTCATTCTACTTACGTCCAATATGTCGACGGTACATCTGAACAAGCTATCTATACTACTAATGGGCAAATGTAAATTATTTTAATTGCGTACCTCGTGAACGTAATCCGAATAACTTCACGTATACTGTGTATTTCAGGGCATACCCTGTTTATACCGTCAATGATTCGGGAACCACGATGTATTCTCCATCCTCCGGTCAGTACTATCAAACTAATACCAGTAGTCCGGTCGCGTATTCGCAAGTAATCAGAGTAAGTATCAATAGCGTTGCATCGGTACTATCTACGATTCGTAATTAATTTGTATTTTTAGGTCGCTAATAACATAAACCAAGCTAATAATCAATCTCAAATTATCAACAATGGCCCTTATCTAATACAACAAAACGTCGACAGTGATCATGCGATTATTACCACAACCGCGAGGAACACATCATCGTCTGTAAGTTGAAGCATTTATCGATTGATCGATTGCGCGATTAATAAAAATGTATCATCGTAGGATGTATCATATTTAGTAAATTCGAGTACTGCCAGTAACGCGACTAACAATGTGGTTGTATCAGCTCCAAATACAACAACGGAAACTGTAAGCAATAACAACAACTTGCAACATTCCTCGGACGCCGCTAGTAATATTAATCATATTCCTAGAGTGTCCCCTGTGACCGTAAGTGAATTCACCAAGTCCTCGGTGGCGTGATTCTGGTAGAATATATTTTTAATTAAATTTTCTCAGGTGCAATGGTTACTGGATAATTATGAAACTGCAGATGGAGTATCGTTACCTCGCTCAACTTTATATTATTATTATATGCATCACTGCAACGAAAGTAAAATAGACCCTGTGAACGCCGCATCGTTCGGAAAGTTGATCAGATCGGTATTCATTGGTTTAAGGACCAGACGTTTGGGAACTAGGTTGGTGATTCATGAAAAAAAAATTCACAATTTTAAAGTAAACGCTCGTTAAAATATATCACGATTGTACATTTTTAAATAAAATTTTCAGGGGTAATTCAAAGTATCACTACTACGGTATACGCTTGAAACCAGATTCACCTCTTCATAATTTATCGGTCAACGAAGAAAATGGCACGTACACAAATAGAACCGCTAACGGGAACACGTGCCAAACACAAAAACGATTTAGAACTAGTAAACAGGAAACAAACGATACGCAATACACCACCGAACAAAATCATTCTACGGCTTCGTATCAGTCAGAATCGTCTCCCGAGGTGCGAAGATTTTACTTTAATTTCGTACCGTAATTTTCGCATATTTATATGTAATTATTACAGTCCCAGCATCATCAATTCTTGGGCGATGGTTCATCCGCTATTCCAGATTTCCCGGAGATCAGTTTCACCAACGGAGCTTTACCGGATGATTGCTTGCTAGACGATGTAGATACATTTCGTAGTATTTACCGCGAACATTGCGAGATGTTTTTGCATGCTATTGAAAACCTGGAATTTTCCACCATCGAGTCGTTATGGCGCGAATTTTGGCGTTGCCAGGATAGCTTGGATGATTGCGAAGAGGAAAGATATTTATCGAAGTATGTAATCGTATTGAATTTTCATCAATTAATTCGATTCTACTTTGAATTTACTTTTTTTATTGGGTTTCTTAAGGACGAAATTATATCAACTATCGAAGTGTATCGAAGTTCAAGAATTTGTACGTTACGTTGATTACCGCTTTTATCAAAATCTAGTCAGTGTTCTAGTCCCAGATGTGCTACGGCCTATTCCAAGTAAGTGAAGAATTTCATCAGTTTAGATACCGGCCTAGGCAAATTTTCATCATTTTCACTTCCTAGGTTCCTTAACTCAATCCATTCGTAATTTCGCCAAAAGTTTGGAAACATGGCTATCATCCGCCATGGTTGATTGTCCTCGTGAAATGACCGTAATCAAGGTAAATATTCGAAGAAAAAACCGTCGATGATATTAATTAGCAAGAAATCATTAATTATTTCGTTTGTAACAGTCGAATACAGTGAGTGCTTTTTCTCAAACTTTACGTCGTTACACATCATTAAATCATTTAGCCCAAGCGGCTCGAGCTGTTCTACAAAATTCCGCCCAAATTAATCAAATGTTAACTGATTTAAATCGAGTCGATTTCCACAATGTTCAAGAGCAAGTAAGATTTGGAATTTTTTTCGATCGAGAGAAAGTATTTGATTTGCAATATGAATTTCATAGGCATCTTGGGTCTCCCAATGTGATACTAATTTGGTTCGGCGTTTGGAGGAAGATTTCAAGATCACATTGCAACAACAAAATTCGCTCGAAGAATGGGCCAACTGGTTAAAGGGGGTTGTCGACGAAGTGTTGAAACCATATGTGGGAAAAAAATCGTATATCAAAGCTGCTCGTCAGTTTTTATTGAAATGGTCTTTTTACAGGTAAAATACCATCAAATGAAGAGACGAATATTTTGCAGATTTTGTTTTATTCATTAACTTCGTTATTTATTTCAGTTCGATGGTGATTCGAGACTTGACATTGAGAAGTGCTGCTAGTTTCGGTTCATTTCATTTAATTCGTTTATTATACGACGAGTACATGTTTTACGTGATTGAGCATTTAGTAGCTAAAGCGACCGGTGAGACTCCGATGGCCGTTATGGGAGAAGTGAGTTGCTACATCATAATTAACCCATCGAATTGAGTTAATTTATTATTGTTTTTCAGAAATATTTAACCGCTACTCCCGAATACGTGAATTTTGAAGTTTTACATGATACTTCGAGTCGTAATAACGGATCTATTTCTATTGAAACATTGGATGGCGATTCGTCCAATCTCTTACTTACTTCTAACGACATTATGGAAATAGGCTCTCCGAAAAGAATGAAGTTATAATTGTAAATTTACCATAATCAAGATATACGTTTTGTTTCAGTGTAGATTAATTTTTTTGAACGTCCGACTCTCCTATGTTCAAATATGTATGACGATTAGTTCCTTATTTTGTTCTTTTTGCTATATGCCAAGTACGCAATTTTTATAAACGCGATTCAATTTTTAAATGCGTTATTTTTTATTTAATTATATTACTATATTCGAATTGTTCGATGTGATTATACGTTTTCCTTAAGCCTTTGTCCCTTTTCCCATAATTCTCCAAGACACGAGTGGTATCTGGTCTTATTTAAGATGTATCAAATAAAATTTAGCGAATTCGTATAAAAAATTTTACGCAGTCTGAAGATGCTTTTTAACGTGATTTACGGCAGGTCCGTAAACCGATCATAACGAATTAGTTATTGTATTTCATGCGCGTATGTGTAAGTGTGTGTGTGTTATTTTTAATTAATGTAGCTTATTTTTTTTACGCGTTGTAAAAAAGTTATCTGTGTTTTTTCGGATGGCGTCTATACGCTGTTCGTTTGATTTTATTCGATTACATTCGTATTAAATATTACAGGGTTGTTCAATGCTTCGATTTTTAAAACAAATTTTCTAATTTGTATATAAATTTGAGATTAAATATATT
This sequence comes from Maconellicoccus hirsutus, assembly GCA_003261595.1. NCBI lineage: Eukaryota > Metazoa > Arthropoda > Insecta > Hemiptera > Pseudococcidae > Maconellicoccus > Maconellicoccus hirsutus. The sequence continues at coordinate 209,357 of QBDW01005273.1, read as the reverse complement.
GTTTATGTTTTAAATACGTATTATGAACGGTTATATTCAATTAGGTTTTTTTTTTTCGATAAGACAATAATCATAGTAAAAAATTACGAAAATGGTTGTACCTGTAATTGAATTACGAAAGATGTATTTAAATTTAAGACCAATTTTTAGCGACGATTTTTTTTTTCGCATGGTACAGAATTAATTATATCGGGTTCACCTCCATTATAGATATTATATTAAGCTATAACAAATAATAGTAATTTTATGTGCAATTTTTTCATTTCACTGCTTTATGTGTGCTATCGTTTGCGTGTACCTTATTTTTTTATTTTTATCTTTACGCAATAACTCACTTCTGTGTTGACACGTCGACGGCAATTCAATTTTTTGTTAGTTTTTTTTTTTTTGATCTCATCGTCGATTTTATTTTTTCAATTTAATGTTCTCTTCACGATTTTATTTTGTATTTGAAGAAAAAACAAAAAAATAAAATAAACGAACCAACAATAATGTATTGTTTATTTGAAATACCGAGTACAATTTTAGCGATGTTTGAAAGGACTTTTTTTCTCTGAAAGTAATCAAGCGAGTATATTATACTTTGACAACAGCTTTGCCAATGTTACCTCCTTCTAACATATCGATAAATGCTTCTGGTAGTTTTTCAAATCCTTCGAATACCTTTTCACGATATCTTAGCCAACCCTTGGGGAATAAAGAACATTTGAGTTGACTTAGGATTAAGGTAATGTATATTTGAGGTCTACCTCTTTGATCCAAGTGAGATTTTGTTGAATTCCTTCGAGAAATCTATCCGACCATTTCCATACGAGGAATCCTTGTACAGTAAGTTGTTTCATTACGATAGCAGGTTGAAGCACCGACGCTGTAAGGAATAACTGGTTTTTAGTCGGCGTATTTCGGGTTTTTAAGAGACAGAAAGAGACATTAAATTAGCAGATATTTCGTTTAGCTAAGCAAGTTAAGTGCTCGTATTTCATTAGAAGTGAAAGTTACGATCTAATAAACATAGTGGTTTTATTTTTTTCACGTGTTAAGTGAATATCATTCAACGGACTATTGCGATTTTCTACGACAAATACGGGCGAGTACTTGAAGAAAGACGTGATTAGTGTTTTTGAAAACGATAAAACGAGAAATACCTTTTGGTAAACTTTTCGCGTCAGCGTTATAAGATGAAATAGAACCGCAAACTGAAACTCGACCATTGGTTTTCATTTGATACATAACAATACTGCTGATTTCTCCTCCCACCTGATGAAAAACCGAAGAAAACAAGTTAATTATAAGTTATGTATTCAATTACGCGATGCATTAATTTTATCGTATACAATGATACGAAAACATTTAAATGCATTAATGCATTACAACAAAAAATAGTAAACGATGAAAACTCTGGAAAGAAAATCATATCCAGTACATTTTGTAAATGCAAGGTCAACTTTTTTTGTTTGACGCAACAAACTTGTCTGCGAGGACTTTTCAAACAGACAGGAACATTAATTAAATCTAATTATCTACGCGAAGTCGGCAACATCATTCTGATAGCTAATTCTATTCACCCAAAATATTCGTAAATTATTTTACGTACATTATCGAAATAGCAATCAACTCCTTGAGGAGCTATTTTAGCCAAGGATGAAGCGATTTCGACCTTTTTGTAATTGAATGCGGCATCGAGTTTTAAATCATGTAGTAAATAATTCACTTTATCGTCCGAGCCGGCGAAGCCAATTACGATACAACCTGTAATGAAACGTTAGGTTTACGACGAAAATTGATGTAGTACTCGGTATTTTAATGAAAAGCTGTTTCGCTGAACTGGAACATTTTTTGAATATGTACCGGTTTGATGGATTTCAAGTACACATATTAGTAGCAGTTCCACAATAGCGTGTGAATTACACGAAAATGTTGCGAAACGAGCTACAGTATGTCAACTGGTTCGTTCGTACCGATATGTTTGGCAATTTGGGCTACATGACTGCCAACCGCGCCAGCTGCACCGGTTACTACTACAATTTCTCCAGGTTGAGGTTTGCAGATTTCCAAAAATCCAAAAAGTGCTGTGTTTCTGTGGAAAGAAAACAGTAAAGTTTGGGTTTCTGTTGTGATGCTTCTATTTATAAAATAATCACGCGGTAGGTATCATTTACATCGAACTGGTTATACTACATTACGTTTTCAATCATGACTCGACGATTCATTTTGAAAATATAATTCATCGTACTAAGTGAAAACGAGTAATGCACTTATGGAAATTAACGCGATATGTTATACTGGAACCGGTTTCATATTAACGAACGCGATGATAATCGCTTAGGTGAACATTAACAATGACCTTTTTTTGTTTGTTAGTAGGTAAAGGTATAGGTAGTTGGGAACGTATAATGAGCCATACTATTCACAATCAATGCCAATGCGCTGATACACACTGCGAAAATTGATTGGGTTAACAAATAACCTTCAGAAAATTTGCGTTATTAATTTAAGAAAAACTTGAAAAATTATCGCGCTAATGAGAAGATGATTTATGCGCGTAGCCGCGTACCTACCCGTGTATGAAATACATTCCAGGTTTACGCTGAATAATCATGCCTATACTTCAACACTCAAGCCCATCGTTATCCGACTTATTGTTACCGTAAAATTGATAACATATTGAAGACGAAATTAATTAATCGTACGATAACTTGAATAAATAAAATCTACGACTCTCACATCGATAAACAAACATACAGTACGTCCGGTTGATCTTAGTACCCTTCAGCGTAAAAATCCCATCGACGTAGCTGACGCGTAAAAAATGGCGACACTTACACAGATTACAAACAACATAAATAGGGAAGTCAGTGCGTGCAAATTACAGCACAAAAAAAAACGTACGAAAAAAGTAAATCATCTATTATTAATGATTATTTTTCGTTTTAAATTATTAACACTGTATCGAGTTAAATTCTTCATTTTTATCAAAATAACGATTTATAAACATCGATTAGGGTTCAAAGTAATTTATTTCTATTAGTATCTATGGTGATGGGATTTTCGCGCTCAGGTGTACCGGATATACTGTACATGCAACCTTTACAATGTACATGTTCATGACCTTGAACTACGAACTATAAAAAATATACCAAAAGCAAAACTTTACCCTGGCATTCCCAATATGCCTAATCCTAAAGATGGTGATAAATTTCCGATATCTGGTAATTTATATGGCGCTGGGTATCCGGTAGTTTTGAGAAATGTATCTGGCGACACGATTGATATAGTTTGCCATCCAAAATTCCCCACAATCAAATCATTCGTTTGGTAGTTTGGATTTTTACTTTCAAGAACTCTGTTAATGTAAGGAAAATTTGACCATATGAATTGTGTTTTAATGGAAAATATTTTTTCAGCTACTTGAAACGTACATACTTGGCTACTTGACCTCCGATAACTTTTTCGCCGGCAGGCATTCGGACAGAGTATGCTCTGAAAGTATGTAATTAAGATTTTTTCAGCAATTAGATTTTTATGTACAAATAGAAAATTATCTTTCTTTTGATAAAATGCTTTACTTCTAACCTTATATATGGATCGACACTTATCCAAACAGCTTCAGTAAGAATTTCTAGAAAAAAAAGAAAAAATTGAAAAACCTACCTATGAAAAAAAAATCAAATACTGTACATAATTAGTACAATAATTTATGAAATTTGTAAAATAATGTTTAAACGAGTTGAGAAAAAAGTTGAATCGATAAACAAGTTTTCGTTGAATAACTCTAAGAAGTATTTTACAAATTGTGGTTGAACAAAATTAAAAATGATATCATAATTACGATATCTCGCAGGGTAATTTTACCTCCGTCTTTCAACGATGGAAGAGTCTCTTCAACGATACTAAAATCCGATAGCTTTGGTAAGCCTTCGAAATGTTTGACCATAATGATCTTCTTTGTGTTAACCATGATTGAACTATTATCTGAAATACAACACTTCGTAAAATCGAAAAATATAACAAATAATTTTCAATTTTTCGCGAAAAATAATGAAAAAAATACCTTGAAATTTTTAAAACTCGAATAAATCAATTAAGTAATAAAATGTAAAACATCACAAAAAAGTATGCTCTAAATAATCACGTATTCTGGAAAGAATTTCTAAGAAAGTGCGACAAACTGATGATTTTATGTTGGTTGAAAAAACAAGAATTTAATACGAAAACGAGAAGTAGCTCGTTTACTTCGAGACTTCAACGACACAACTCGAATACCGCGCCGAAACAACATCTAATTTTTGCTTGATAACGTCGACAGCGAGTGAGGTATAAATTATCCCATAAATTAAGACTTCCCCTTTCCCCTTTCTTCCGTCTCGATACGATAATAATTGTCTGGTCGCAAGGGAATTTTTACATCACGAGGGGAAGTTTGATTTCATTGAATTCAACGTTTTTTTTTTCAGGTGCAACAGCTTGTCGGCTTCGTCTTTTGAATTTATCATCGTTCTAGTCAACCATGTGTGGACTCATGCCTTAGTAACGGTTCAGTGATGTAATTGCTTTTTTTATAACGTAAGAATTACATCTACTTTTATTGGAAATTTGAAAATGAGCATGAAAAGTACGTGACTTGAAACTGTAAATTCCTGATTTCTTTACCAAATTCTTAATCGGCATTAAAAATTGACAATTTGATATTTTTCATTAAAATACATGAAATGCCCACTTCATGGCTTCACAAATACATTCGATGAACCATAACTTAGGTCACAAAGCTATTTCGGAATCAAGATGCTGCAATCTGCATGTAACGAGGAAATTTTTAATACGACAAAAAATAAGAATAAAACGTTATAAAAATTTTATTACAAATAATTATCACAATACGAAATTACAAATCATTATATTTTTTCATGAAAAAAATACAATTTTAACTTGTACACAAGTGATTTTCGTTTTTCAATCATATTTTATAGATAATTATCACAAAATATATATGTATTTTTCATTATCGAGATGCAACGATCTTATTGCTAATATGACAAACATTTAGATTAATTAATAGAAACACTACGAATAAAAAAGAGTTTAAAAAGGAAAAATAAAAATAAAAGAAAATTCGATTCATTCTGTTCAAATAAAAAAAAATTGTAAGTAGGTATTTTGAAAGAATTTTTTCATCAACTGGTTACTACATGTAAAGGAAAAAGAAGTTTAAAAAATCATCATCGATTAGGCGAACCGTCGAAATGGCAAAAAAAAATATCAATAAAAAATTAAAAAATAGCTTACATCGTATCTTAAAAGATGAGTCTTTTAGATATTAATCAATAAATTTCTTCGTAACAAATACAATTGAACAATTCGCCTAATCAATAGAAAAAATTGCAACAAAAACTTGTTAAAGGTTAAACAATTGAAGTAATCATTTAGGATTTAAGCATAAATATAAATCACTTTGAAAGCTATAATTACTTCAATTGTTTATTTGAAATAAAATTATTAATTTATAAGGACGTATAATTAAATAAAATTCTTCTCTCACAACGAAGAGCTGAGATATATTTCAATAAAACGAGAAAAAAAGCAATATATTAATGTCAAAATCGTCGAAATCGCATTTTATCGATTTTAAAATGTTATTCAAACTTTGTTAAATGCTTTCATATCCATTGGAACTATCATAATAGTATGTCTTCAAGTAATATAAAAAAAAGAAAATAGGGAAAATTTGTAGAAATGATTAAAAATATACGCAAAAAAATTATGTAACGAATAGGAAGCTTTATGCTTTTTCAACAAATATTTTTGGAATATTATCAGCAGAAATCACAGATGAATGATTATTATCCATTAAAGATGACAATTGCGCTTTGACATGATGCGCGTAAAAATCGGTTTTCACTTTCCATGAAAATATTTGTTGCTGGAGTGATTCGGATATAACCTTAGTTCGTTGTAGCACTGACCTCACGTCCGGTCTTTGTTCAGGATTAGGATGAAGCATACTCCTGATAATTTGATTGAAAGTAGAACTATACTTATTCAAATAGGGAATATCACCATTTCGTAAATTTTGCCATTCATCTCCATTCTTAGGTAACGGCCCTCCTCCGGCAGCTTCGTATAAAGTTATACCGAACGAAAATACGTCCGCTTTTTGTAAACAGCCATAATCTTCGTTTAGTAATTCTTTGGGCATGTATCTGCAATCTCCATCGATAACATCGTACGGCTCGTCAACAATAATTACATGTCCCAAGTCGCCGATTTTATACACAATGTCGATATCATCGCGATCTACGTCGTCTAATTCTTCATCCGATGATAACGTGGTGTTGATTTTATTGATAAAAATATTCGATGGTTTAATATCCATGTGAGCTAAACGAAGCGAATGAATGTGTTTGAGACCTTTGGCAATATGGTTGGTTAAACGTCTCAGTCCACATTCGGTGAAAATCTTCTTTTCGTCGTTAATCACCGTTTCGAGGCTACCACCGTTGCAGTATTCGGTTTGGATGTATAGGTGACTATTTTCTATCCACGACGAATAATAAGAAACGATATGAGGATGTGATTTCAAAGCTGCATGAGCAAATACTTCCTTTCTAGCAAGGTGTTCAGAGGTGGTACCAGCTACTTGAATGGCTGATTTCTTGATGGCGTATTCCATACCATCTAAATAGTTAGTACATTTATATACATCACCGAAAGTACCAGATGCTATGAACGAGTCTACTTTGAATTCTTCGGCGAATCTGGAAGTCTCCAAATCACTCAAACTGATACCATTGATACTCTTATCACTGACTTCGCCATCTGAGCCATTTTTACTCGAATTTTGTATCAAATCTTCGCAATAGCTACCGCTAAGCCATTCTTGAAAAGCTTTTCTGTACTTCTGTCGACGTTTCCGATTTTCAGAAACTATAACCCGACCATTAGGAGTGAATGGATTCACCGGTGCCGCGTTTAATGATCGTGATAACACATTGGTTGAACTGACTGGTGACTGTTTGAAACGAAGTACTCTAGAGTTAACTCGCGGCGTAGCGGTGGTGGACGTTAAAGATGTATCTTTAGAAGGTGGCGTTGTTCGTCCCGTAAATGGTGTAGAAGAATCAAAAACTTTCAAAGATTTTACTTTTTTATAAGGCGGTGATTCGGAATCAGCTGATTTAGAAATATCACACATATTAACGTTGTTTTCATCATTAACCACGTTGACGATGTTTTCGTCCAATATCATACTGTTTTCGTTATCAAACGATAAACGACGTTGAACCGCAGCTAATCTTTCTTGAAAATCGTTTGGTGTTCCATCATCAGCGTCATCGAGAAAAAGTCTTTTTGGGATTGGCGAGATATTCAATCTCTTACCTTTAGCAAATTTGGGAAACGGAGAATCGACTTCCATATTTCACAAGAGAGGATAACACATCACCGATGAACATGAAAGTAACATAATTTAAAGAACGAAAATACGTTTATGTCAATAGAAAATTTCAAAATAAAGATATCACATAACACATTAACTAAATGAAAATAAAATACATGAAATTACTAAATTCTACCGTAAATTGTTATTGAATTTAACGATTATAAAAATATGCTCAAAATATCAACACAAACAAAACGTGACATCATGAAGAATTCACGATGATACGTCACTAACCAGCGCGCCATTTTTTCAACCGAAAACGGTGAGATGCGGAGAATCTTAACTTTTTAAAACGATCTGCATAAATTGTTCTGTGATTGTGTGATTTCTCTCTGTCTGATTAGGTAGGTAAGATCTATGATACAAGTAGGTAATCAAGTATTTAATTTTTAATTTTTTCATAGTAAATTTATTTTTACGCTAAAAAAATGTTGATTTTACTATAAATTAATAAAATTGTTATTTTGATTTTTGACACTTTAATTTTTATGCTTCGAAAAATTAAAAGTAAAATAATGAAAATTCAAAAATAGTACCAATTTAAAAATTTTAAATGCAAACGAGTACTTCGGAAACGAAAAAATCTAAATCTAAATTACTTCAATGCATCGTTCTATTTTTGGGTAAAAACAATAAAATATTAGATATTAAATAAATAATTTTACTCTTAAGACTTATTTTGGCACTGCTTGAAGTAATGTACAAACATCAACATCAATGATCAAACAATAAAAAGAAGTCTATGCATTTGCGTTTTATCTTTTATTTATTAATGGAGTTACATATCATAATTAATAACTGTACGAATATAACATTTCTCAGATGGAACGTTTATATTTTCGATTTTGCTGTGCGGAAATACTTTTTTGATTTCACTCTCCGTAGCAGATGGAATTATTAATATTTTTGTTCTAGGCTAGAACATTAGGCTTTGATGAATCGGGACAAAATCTTTATAAAACTAAATTTTCGCACTTACTATCCAATTTACAGGCGTTGCAATAATTTTGTATTTGTCCACCAATTGTAATGAATCAACGACTCGTAATATTTCACTAAAAAGTACATTTTTATTACATGAGAAGGAAACAACATTTAAATGTAGGTAAGGTATACAAACTCAATATCTCGTCCAGTACTCATTGGGTAAATCATGGCTAAACGTAATTTTTTCGATGGATCTATCACATATAAACTGCGAATTGTTAAACCTAAATCTGTACTATCATTACTTTCTTCATCTAACATATCTAACTTGATAGCTAGTTCTCGACTAGGATCAGCAATTATGGGATATGGAAAATCTCCTTTAAAATCTAAACAATAGGACTTGATATCCTGTAAAACATTAAAAGCCTAACTGTTTTTTTCTCTTGAAAACCTCACAAAAATAAGAAGCTATTACTTCTTCCCAATTGAATGTTTAAGTGATATTAGGTACGTAATAGCAGCTAAATAATTAGCCATCAGTACGTCCTTAGTATGGTAAGTGTCGTATATTATGCAGTGCAATTATGCACGTGGATAGAGGATATACTTTGATTACGTTTATCAACTCCGCTTCGAATTTATCGAAATGAAAATTAATAAATTACGTAAACTTTTGTATAACATACGTTGATCCATTTAATATGGCTAGACAGTTCATCACAGGATAAACCTATCACTTTGACTTTTCTCTTTTCGAATTCATTGAACTGAAGTACGATTTTGCCTAATTCCGTGGTGCAAACAGGAGTGAAATCCAAGGGATGGGAAAACAAAATAGACCAGCTAAACATACAAGCAAAGCAAGTTCGAATTTTTAAGCTGAAAAAATAAAGATTAAGGAATACTTACGCATCTCCAACAAAATCATAAAAATTAATTTTTCCAATCGTGGTATCTGCGGTGAAATTAGGAACGATGGAGTTGAGACGCAACATCGTTCTTATACTTCTTAACGTGTGATGAAGCGCGAACAAAACATATTATTCGATTTAGATACTTATCATGTACTAAACGATCATTTGTGTATATATAGGAAAAAACATAACGTTTAACTTTAAAATAGGTAAGTACTAAGTACCTAAGTGAATGAAGTTTTAAAGTGCGAGCATCGGTAATTATCAATGTGGTCGCGGTTCTTTTTCGATAAGAAATTGTTTATTTTTCATCTAGTATCAAGTAGGCTACATAATATCTATATTTTAATGATTATTCATTTTATTGAGAGAAAAGTATACATGATACTTACATGTAAGTACCACTTAGGTAGTGGAAAAGTGTCTTCAACTCGCACTGAATTTCAATGCTGTCTTCAACTGAACTTATAGAGCTATGCACATGCCTAACTATTTCAAAATCACTCAATAGATGAGGAAAGAAATACTAACTTCTTCTATACATTGAATTGTGATTTCTATGCAGATATTTACGAAATGATCATTTATTTGGTGGAAATACAGGATGTATAAAAACAATATTTTATGTAGTACCGAATGTCTATTGCATATTACTAGATAAGATTTCCTGTTCGAGATAATTATAAACAGAAGAAAAATAGTGAGAAGTAGAAAGAACTAAAAAATTAATCAAACCTTCATGAATTATTCATAATTTAAGTTGACTATTTTCACAATCGTCGTAATTAGCACAAGCTCAAACGAAACATGTTTTTTCGGTCAAGTCGGACTTTTCCTCCATAAAACTAGAGGAAATTAGTTGCAATGCTTTCTAAAGTACATCAATGAAACGATGGGTAATTAGGTAAAATTTTTGACACGAGGTAGTTTCCATTTTTTGGTCTCTTTCCTCTTTTATTTAGTGAGAAATGAACTTTTCGTCGACACGAATCTGCAACCACAGTAATAAAATTCATCTTGACAGTTTCCCAAGTTTGTAGTTTATCAGCTACGATTCGTAATGATTAAATCATTTATCTACCACGTACTATCTCAGAATATTCTTTATCGTCGTCAGAAACTCAATAATCATAGGCCTAATATGAAACAATAAGTTTATATTTTTATGAAAAGCAATTTAAATTTTTACTAAATTCAAAATTGAAGAATAATTAAGTAAATTTACATTAAATATACGACTGACGCAAAAGCACACATTTGTACAATAAAAAGGTAAACAAAAAACTTAATCATCGTAATGATCACATTGAACGTTCTTAGAAATAAAAACAAGAAAGGAATCGTTAAACGACTTTTATCTTAAAGAAAAATGTATATAATAATAAACTTGATAGCACACACAGCGTTCGTCTCCACATATAACGACACCTTCGAAGAATAACGTACAATACCTTAAGATTACGCGTTACCGGAAAGTAAAATTTCCGATTCTCATGAATCATGTAAAAAAATAAGCCAACACTTTTAAATAGCGCACTAGGTATAAAATAACTACGTAAATTTTTAATAAAAATGGAAATAACTCTATGAAAGATCAATACTCCACTATCCGCGTGAAACAACGGTTTATATCATCATGGTCATAAACACACTACTAAAGTAAGAAAAAAAAAGCAAAAAATCAGCAAAAAATCTCATAGATACATCGTTAAACTCCGTACGACTATTTAACATCATATAAGCTAAAACACTACAATATTTTAAAATTATTATCAAATCATTTTCGCAATGTATAAAATTCATCGATTACTAAATTAAAAAAAAAAAATGAGCTCGATTATGTGTAAAAGAAAAAAGGTTTCTTACATGTATAACAGGGCAAAAAGTAAAAATTACAAAACAAGTATACAAACGCGAATGTTTGAAAGTATAATTCAGGATTCAAAGAAGGAACAACCGACAAAAAAACCTCCCTAAAACAAAGGAGTAGTTAAATTAAAACCTAAATAAAATCGTCAATTGGATACTCCTCGATACATTGGGAATAAATACATACAATCTAAAACGAAGGAATATAAGAAATTTGAATTATATCCATTGACACTGTCACCGATATCAACTAATAACATTATCTTGCGCTAAAACTGAGGTAACTGGTTCACCGACTTTAATTTTTTGATGTGGTTCGACGTTGAAATTGAAATTTTTCGGAGCTTCGAATAACAACACGATCGTCGAACCTAAACGAAACTCTCCTACTTCTTCGCCTTTTTTCCATTCTACGTCCAATTCTTTATCTTTAAAACGCGGACCGTGTTTCCATCTTCGAGTATTTGTCAATAGGTCCTAAAAGAAACATTTTCCTTAGTGTCTTCTTTAATTGCAATTGAATTCGATAATCGTACAACTTACTTTATCAGTATGCACCTTAATTGAACCCACATTTGTAGCACCCACAGCAACCATAGAGAAGAAACCATGTTTCCATTCGCCCACATAAACCGCTCTTTCATTCAAACTAAACAACTCCGGAATTAGTTGAGCGATTTTTGGATGCACGCTTAGTAACTCTCCTGTGCAAAAAATGCTAATTTAAATTCAACTCATCGAAACGCACGAATTTATCGATCGATTCACAAACCTTGAAAATGTCTTCTAAATTTGATTTTCAAATCGGCCGGCGAATGAAATCGATGATAATCTCCTGGAGCTAAATACACCACGAATTGATACAATTCGTTGTCTTCGTTATGCAGCAACCTTTTCTTGTACTCGTCCCAATCGGGATCGTAGCATTTCGCTTCATCGATATCATCGTCGCTACTGTCGTTACAATCGGTACAATCGGTAGAATAAGTTAAGCCGGTATCGGTTGACGCGTCGATTCTCGTATCAAATCTAGACGTGCCGTTTCCGAAGCTTAATTGAGATCTAAGGAAACTAGCACCTTTCAGGATTTTACCGTTACTCAGCACGATGGAAGATTTGATCCCGTATATTATTTGAAATCCGATATAGAACGAGTTTATAAGTAAATCTTTAATACAGAATTGGAAGTAAAACACCAACCATCCTAGTACGCGGTAGTCGTTTTTGATATTAGCGCTAATTGTATTATTGCACTGGTACGCCTCGTTCAAATCTAAATGCAACAATTCACAGCCTTCATTATCTAGATTACCCATCAAGTCGCTTTTAAAACGCGATCTCATCAGTTTCGCCGGCGTTCTGCGATTTTCATCGTATAAAGGCCTTTTAAATTCGCGATCGTTCTGGATACGCGTATCGCCGCCGCTATTCATCAGTTGCAGTTGCAAAGACGACAAATCAGCCTTATCCTCGCTAGCATCTTTTAGCCGTGCTAGATCGTTCCACGTGGGCTCACCCAGAAAAGTTTTTATCGTATAAGTAACGCCTTTGATTTGCTCGACATTGCACGAATTCACGATACCAGCATTGACCACGCTACCGTCAGCTGGTGACACCTGCAATTCAACAAATTCCATTAATTGATTACAAAATAATGAGTAATTTTTATCGTTAAACATGACGAATATTTCCTTTTTCTTGCACGAAAATTTCTCTCGCTTCAATAAAAATCACGCTCTTTCCTGATTAAATTTTTTTCAATGATAATAAAATGATAATTTAATTTTAAAATGAATTTCTCAACGAATGATTTAAATTGACGATCGCAATCAAAATTTGTTACTGTCCAGTGTTGCCAGACAATCTGAACTAAAAATCGCCAAATCCCTTTCAAGTCGTCCAATCACAATTTCCAAAACTGCTCATTTTTTTTCTTGGCAAATTGTTTTTAATTTTGAGTTTCTCCTAATGAAATTCTTGGACAATATCAGATGCTTCAAGAAAAAAACATGAAGAAATCTGAAAATCTCAAATCGCCCACAGCCCTTTTTTATGCGACTTCGACACCTTCAAGTCGTCCATTTTGCGGTAAATCACCCAATCTGGCAACACTGTAATTCCGTCTCAATTTCTTATCACGTAGATAAACAGCGCTAACGGTGTTTATTAAATATAAATCTGTTATTTATTGCTATCACTACATTGATACAACGAAAAATTGATCGAATGTACTAACAATAGATTTTTCTTTATTTGAATAAGAAAAAAAGCTAAACAATTTTACAAAAAAATAGTCAACAAATTTCTCTAAGCAGGAATTACACATAAAAAATCAACTTTTGTATTTTTCAATTCAAAAAAAAAAATCACATATCTCGTGAATTTTTTCTACATAATCGAAAATTAGTCGACAATAGCACTTGGAAGTCGAAAAACATTCATTCTCGTGAAATTACGTAGAAATCCACCATCGACGTAACGTTCGCGTCATATTTGATACTCGAAATTCCACAACGCGCACATCGAGTAAAAAAGGTCAACTTTGACTCCTTTTGTCTTGACGTTTTTGTTATCACCACGACGCGCGAATTTTCCACGATGACGAAACCGACAATGATTCGTCATCATACATATTAATACAACGAGAAATCCTTGAATTAAAAAAAAACTACGTTTTCGCATCATTGTCATCGTGAATTTCCATATTGTATTTTTGCAGCTACCCGGTGAAAAATGATATCAAAGTTGAAAAAATTTTTTCTGGAAATTGTTTCTGATGAAAATTAGCAAACAACTGATAAAGAAAAAGATACGTTGGAAAGCGGGGAACATTCATGTAAAGTGAACAAGTTTTCCATTTATCGTGTTATTTTTTTCAGCTAAATATATGTGGCGTTTTGTGATTATATTCCTGATAACGTGTACTGTATATTACGTGTCTTGAATTATCGAATGAATAATTTCGAACGTATATAAACGCTGTGTTACTTCCGGTCATATACAAGCCGGAATATACCACCAACGCAGTTGAGTCGTAGAGGCCCAGATCCAGCGTAGTAAAAGTAGTCTAAAGTCAAAAGTGTTTCTTTTCATTACGACGTTTATTTACAAATACTCCTGTTGCCATTTGGAAAATATTCGATAACACGTACAAACTGACCCAACATCCAACATTCGAGTGGCCTATCGCTATGAATTTGAACAGAAGCACGAATAAGGCACGCAGTACGAATACTTTCATACGTAGAAATTTTCACATTCGTCAATTCCCATAATTCGATTCTCAAAACATTAGAAATTTTCAATTCCAAATCACAACGATGATAACTCATTCACCTAAAAATCACAACGCGTGATTCCTCTTCTACGCTACGAGCTTACCACACTTCCACAAGGTCTTACATACGCAATTACGCATACTCACCAACGGCTCGTATTCGGCTACAGGTCTGACACCTTCTTTTAACTGCCTAATGAAAAATTCGCATAGCGAATTATAATGTTCCAACGAATGCGCCGCTTCTTCTAAATTCACGCCGTACATTCTAGCGTAACCGGTGTATAGCCAGCAACGGATGCTCAATGGCACATGTTGACTAGATATCCATCCCCAGGCGCGCGACATCGCTCGTAAAGGAATAGCTCGGTAACATGTAATCTGCGCCACATAAGAAAACATAAATTCTTCGTCGTACATTTCATCCATTAGTACATGCTAACAGCTAATATTTACAATTAATCTTTACGAAGGCCAATCAAAACAAGTTAAATTTTCGACGAGCGTTTTAACAAGTTCGTCGCCTTAATTTCGCCGCCGTCGCTCGCCGAATATACCACGAGTACAATCGGTCATAAGCTCGATTTCATGGCCACACACTTGAAAGAGTTCAACGATAACGCCAAATCTAACGTACGCATATTAACGAGCCCGATGTTAATTAACGTTATCGTCTAATAACCGAGATTTGCTATATCAACCAAATTATTTCGTTCACATATCATTTTAAATAACAATCGTCGCGGTGGTAACGAATTTTTCGCAAAATATGGAATAAAGATGTATTGAATGAACGCCTCGTTTCTTTCTTTTCCCCCATTAATGATCGTGCGGGTAAAAATAAAAACTATTATCTATATCGATTGAACATTATAATCGAACGATCACAGAGAGGAATTAGGCACTGTGGCGCGATACAAAGAAGACCTTTCTTCGATAAGCAAGTTCATCATGATAATCGGAAAACTTTCGTCCATACTTTTTATTCGATACATGTGTAACATGGTTATAATTAAATTTACTGTAACGTGTTCGAAAAGAAAGCGAAAATGTCGAAATGATTAAAACGAAAATCAAATTCAGTGATTGATTTATATAAATCAATTTTCTATCTTCACACCAAAACATCGATGGTACTTTAAAAATTTTAGTAGCTTTTTTTCATCATTTCAATTAATTACTTTCAGCATTTAAATCATTTTCGGATAAGCTGCGTCTTTTCGTATCTCTTTCATAAGCATTTTTTTGAACACAAGAATTAATGTTTATTGTACGATTCGAATTACCACAAAAATTAGCCAAGTACTTACCTACCAAAGGGTTATAAATAGTTTTTTTTTTGATGACGTAGCTCTAGTTAAATCGATTTCTACATTCTACTCGCATTTATATTTCGTAATTTTCATACATCTTTTTTTCTTTATTTTTACTTCGTCTCTACACAAAACATGAAGACATAGACACGTGCTCAGGGCGGCATTTTTTAAGGTAGTTTTCAAATTAAAAAAAAAAGTGGATAATTTTGTAGTACAGATTCGACGTCCAACATTTAAAATAGTGTTTTCCAGATCATGAACCGAATTCTTTTCTTCGCGTATCTACAAATAAATTAATCCATCCAAGTATTCGACATTGATATTTGTTTTCTAGTAATATTCCCTGAATGAGGTAAATTTTTCGTAAATTTATTCCGCAATAAAAATTAGATACGCGAGATGTTCAGTGGCAGTTTCAAGGAGGAGGGAGGAAGGGGGCTATTTTTTAACGATTCTACAGCAAATTATACTAAAAAAAAGACCTTAAAAATGATGAAAAAATTTACGAAAATCATATTTTTATTGAAAAATTTGCTTAAAAACCCATGAAATTTGCAAACTACACAAGTCATAAGTTAAGCTCCCGCACAGCCAAAATTTTTTGTACATGGAAAATTTTTTTTCAACAAAAATCGTTTTTAATCGTCTCAGGTTGAACTTGAAAATCAATTTAGGAGTGTTTGAGTCATATTTTACTGATATGTCGAATTTTCAAGGTAATTTTTCCCTAAAAAATTGTTTGATTTCAGCGAAATTTTGATTTTCGTAGATTTACTCAAAATGGACGTGCAGGTAATTTGACGCGCTGAACTTAAATTCGAGGTTATATTTACAATTCCGTAATTTTTTCATAGAAAATTTTGATTTTTAAAATTCGAATGGAACGCTATTGCGAAGAAAATTAAGATAAGTCAAAATGGATTTCGGATTCGTGTTCTATGACCCGGAATTAGCTAGAAACCAATATTTTAGCGATTTCTAAATTTTCGAGTCAAATTTGACAAATTCAAGTGAGGTACTCTACTTGAGCACTCCTGGTGTTCCTTCATGTAAACTAAAATAGAAATTTTTTACCAGTTAATCTCCTTGTCTTTGGCTATAATTCAAAGACTATCAATTTTCCTCCGTGGGAACTCGAGCAATGATTTTTAGATCTTTGTTCACTAAAAAATTTAGATTTTTGTCATGTTTTTGATGATATGATTTAACGAAAAACCAACCACAGGACGTGAATTTAGAGCATTTTTTAATTATTATACGCTATTTACTTCTTTCGCTATGATCACCACGTAGAGGTACTCAAAGGTCACTAAAAAATCACTAAAATTAGTGATCAGTCAATTTTCAAAAAATGAATCGAAAGCGAAAGGCTTAAACATCAAAATGATAGTTTGGGATCGAAAAAATCTTCGCAAGAACAAAAATGACACACATTTAATTTTTTTGAAAAAAGAATTGATCGATTTCAGTTTTTTTCTAACGTTTATATAAAATCGCTTTCGCGTAATTTCCTCCAAAAACAAGCACATTTTCGGAAATTATAGAGACTTTGAACATTCCAACGATTTATGACATTTCTACTTTCGTACTTTTCAATGTTGCGCAATCAGCCACTGAAAAAAATCGTCCATATTCGCAAGTTGCACTAGCCCTATTGAGACTTTTGAACGGTAGCGTACATTTCATTTTGTAGCATGTTTTATTTGCCTTTTATTCAACTTTTGTACAAAAGCCTCGTCAATTGCTGTGAACGAGAAAATTACCCCAAAAGACAATCCGATTTCTTTGAAATTTCATCAAATAATGGATCGTGATAACGCTTATATCGATTAATGAGCCGAGAAACGAGTTATTGTTACTTCTTTATAAGCATATTTCAGTTGATAATTTCAGATAACAGAAAACCTGGGCAAATATACGTACGAAACTGATTTCGCTGTGCGAATAACGAACGAAGTATTACAGACGATCGCCATATTTCGGATGCTTATCTTCGATGTAACCTCAAACTCCAATATTTCGATCATCAAATATGAATTTGAAGTCAAGAAATTTTCGAATTAATTATTCGATTTTTTCAATTTCAAGATCAATTTCTTTTTTGTTGATATAAAAAACGCAGTAATGATTTCACGCTTCAATATGCAACTTGTTCATTTCAACATTTGTCTTCACTTTTCGTAAAAAACTAAAGTTGAACATTTAAATTTAACATTTTCACGAACTTACAAACCCGGTAAATGAACTAGAAACGAGAGATAAATGGAATTTCACGCTCTCAATAATCACAACTCATCGGAATTTCAACCTGCGTTAAATTCGTCACAAGGATTCGCCCATGTCACCTTTACACTTGCCAAAAAACTCGTCTCGTTTTTGGAACACAATGTCCCGAATCGACACGATTTCAACTCGACATAGACTAAATTAATTATTAATTATACGTTGTGCTTTTCTCCTATTCGCGATGTTTTAATTAGAACATAGGTTTTTTTCGGTGCGTGTACGTTCGTTTTCACGTGCATAATATTGTTTTCGGATACCACGTAACAAACCTGATTCGCTGACGCGGCGCAGCAACGTTATAATTTTCGTGGCCGTTACGAAACGTCTCTCGGACAATGGTAAATAATCGTTGTTTGAATTTATTAAAATCTAACCAACATAAGCAGACTTGTATTACGCGTATTGCAGTAATTTTCAAATACATACGAAGAGAATTTTACAACTTGTTCGATTAGGTATGATTATTTAATCGATTCTTCTTTGGAGGAATAATTCGAAACACAAGTACACTTGTACTGGCGAAATAACCGAAAATTTCTTGTTTTTATACACGATATGGCGAATAATTGCGGAAATTTTGCTACGATAATTCCCAAACATCGTAGCGCTTTACCGGGTACATTATCGATATTCGAATTCGTTATCATTTTTCACGAAATTTGACACGTGTAGATTATGAATTAACCGACGAAATGCCACGAATTCCGTGATACTACGCACCTGGGCTTTAAACCAAATACAGCGCAATGCGTCACTAGAGGATTTTCAGAGGGTCTGAGATATTTTTCAAAAAGGCTTGGATAATACACGCTTCAACGATAAAATAACACGGTCATTATATTTCAACAAACAACTCGACGCGTATAAACTTGGGAGGAATATTTTAAATCCTTATACTGAACTAATTAACTAAGTTTTGTTTAGCTTTAAGCTTCAACGTTTGCGTCTGAATTCTCGCATCAACACGGTCATGTTACGTTATCAAAAAATTCACCCAAATCGAGAGAAGAAATCAACAACAAAAAAAATTCAACGAATTGATAAACAAATACGTAGAATGATTACAAATAAATAAAATTACTCGGGAAAAATTGCGACGAAAATTTGTTCAGAAAAAAGTTTTTATGTAAGAAAAAAGTACCTAAATATGGCGAATTCTATCTTTCTGTCTAAAAAGCAAATTTATATACTCAAAATTTTCAAATTTAACCATGAAATGAATCCTTTTTTTGGCTTTCTCTTGGCAATTTTCGTTATATCGTTCATTTGAACGATTTCATGCAGTAAAAAAGAACGAGTTCAATCCTACTTTTGCACCGCGAAAAACCATTTTCTTATCATCAGCCAATCAGAATGGCTTTTCAAATTATTTTACATTTTACATATTCTACACAAAAATTTAGAATATAATATTCTACATGTAAAATGACAATCCTGGCTAAGAGCTGAAGCAACTTCACACGTTCATTGTCTCTTAATTCGATTTTGGTAGAAAATTACACACCTAACATGATCAATTTAGAATCAAGATGCAATTAAGATTTTCGATAATTAAAGAAGTCGTAAAACATTAATCGTTTTTCAATGACACGATTCATCACCATCGTTGATTTCGCTTCACTGATATTCTTTCGTGTTTCCGGTAATTCTGAACTACGTTATTTCTGTTTTTAAAGTTGTTGTTAACGCTTAAAAATATTAGTTTCATTACACCATTCATTGTAGATATGAGAAAAAAACTCGGTAATCGACGAAAAATCGGACGTTAAAATCGGCGAACGTTGAAAATTCTGTGATTCAAAGTACTTCATTTTCGATGAAAACTGGTTAATTGATAACATTACTTCTTGCCGAAGAGAAAACTTACTTGGAAATTTTTGGTGGCATTTCTACTCGGAGGTTGATTATTCCAATTCAAACGACGCCATTGTAAGACGGTAAAAACAGAAACACCTATTCCGGTAGGAATCACAATCCATCCACGCCATAGTCTCCTCCATCGCCTCCATCCGGCGCTGGTACCTATTGGAAAAGCTTCATTTAGCGTGATTTTTCTTCGATTCGGATAAAATATAAAAGTAAAATCGACATCAACGAATGTTCGTTTGAAAATTACTATAACATTTTGCCACGCACACGAACGCAATAAATCAACCCCCCGAGTGAAGAAATTCGAAAAAATTACACTTACAAATGATAAAACCCAATGAGACGCCGATCAACAAGCAAAACATGACCGCTGCTCGTTTCAACGCTAACTAGCAAGTCTATGAGACGACCGAACCAACCGGTGGTATTATAGAATTAACAAGTCAGAAAACTACCATAGTCACAATTATTCTCAACACTTATCGCTAATTTTATAATTACTGTGATGGCATACGTGGTGGGAGTATTTTATTAAACGCTACGTTTCTCGCATCTTTTGACTATACAAGTTCAATGTACAATCGTACGTCAAATCAACGTTCCATACGAACTTTTTTTCCTCGAAACATTTCGTAAGATGAATCACAACGCGGAGAAATTTCTATTTTCGAGTTATAATTTTTTTCACTTCAACGTGCACGTCTTCACACAGTGAAGCCAAGTTTTTTAGACTTCCAGTATTCGCGTTCCGTTTGAGTTTTATATTTTTAACGTTCAAATTAATCATATCTATTCATTTGAAATAAATAACATTCGTGATTATGCTGTAAAACGACAAAAACTCAATACATGAATACTTTTCATCGCAATAACTACAAAACGAAAAAAAAAATCATCGAAAAAAGGTGAAGGAAAGCTAAAAGGCATGCTAATCAAATTAAAAAGCGAAACAAATGTTCATACTGTTTAGCATACAGTTCATGTTTATAAAAAAGTGATAATTTTCGAAAAATGAAAATAAAAACTAAGCCTACTTATTATTAATAAAAATATCGTTTTTACGCCATTCATTATCATATCCATTAATTTAAAAATTACCTACTGTAATAGATTTGACTGATTTGAGTCTACTTGGACACCCACATTCATAAGCTGTTTTTTCACAAGTCCCATTCGGGTATGTTCGGGTATGTTCGGAAACATTATGAGTGGACGTTTTAAATTGTTTTACAAAATGGAGTATTTGATAATGGTGATTATTGCGATTGATAACAAATTAAAAAGAATTTTTATTAAGTTTCATTTTAATATAATTTATAGAGGAGCCAAGAGGTAGAACTGAACTGCGTGATGCTTAGTGGTAAGTAAAATCACTTTCAGTCAAGTAAAAACTGACTTTAAAACAAGAAAGATACATGCTTCTAATCCAAAAGTATCCAAATTTTTAACAATTGATTTGAATTGAAGATTTGATCATATTAGTTACCTAAATTTATCAAAGTAATTTTAGCGAAATCTTTCGTTTAGTTGTTTTAAGTATTATAAAAGTGTAAAAGAAACTGTCAACAACACTCTTTCAATATTTTAATTTCATTAGAAGTACTTCAGATAACATCCGATGTACTCCGAATGGGACTTGTAACTTGTAAGAGAACTGTTCACAAATGTGGGGGTCCGACTAGACACAAGTCTGTAATAGCATTGTAATAGTGATTTTCAAGTGAATAAAGACAAGATCGATGATGAAAGACCTACTACGACACTTGATGAATAAAATAGATAACTAAAAAGTAGGTAGTTGCAACACCGTAGTAGGTAGAGGTACCGGGTGGTTGATAGATCGTGCCTCCCTCCAGAAAAATGAATTACTTTTTTTTGTTTTTACTGTAAAAATGGCAGCAATGGCTTAAAAAATGCTAAATTGAACGTAATTTTTTACAATAAAAATCAAATTTGGTCTTATCAATTCACTTTCAAGTTGAAAAATCACGGATGGTGAACGAAATGGATTTGTTTCGTTTCACATAACGTTTCGACAGGTTTTTCCAATTTCGTTTCGTTTTTTTTTTCCAAAAAATTCATCAAAATCTATCAAAATTCATCTTGTAAAACAAAAGACAAACAAAAAAAGATCAACTTCTGATGTGTCTGTGGTTATTTTTCCACATGATAAACCTTCTAGCATGATTTGGGAAGTATCTCAGTAAGAGCATTGAACAAACATATATTTTGTTGAAAAATAATGGAAAAATCACAAATTTAATGTTTAAAATTACAGTAACGGAAACGTCATTTCGTTTCGTTCCACATTTCGTTACATTATCTCCAAACAAAATCGTTTCGTTTCATATTATGTTACAGCAATTTAAAAAAAAAATGCGTCTCGTTTCTAATGTCGTTCCACCACCCCTGTGAAAATTGCAATTTATTTTAAATTTGATAAAAACTACATAAATTGCAATTTTTCAACTTAACAATGGACTGATAAGACCAAATTTGATTTTTAAATGAAGAAAATTGTGTCCAATCTAACATTGTTTAAGCCATTGCTGCCATTTTTACAATAAAACCGAAAAAAAGTAATTTACTTTTCCGAGAGGGGCGCGGGGGCACGATCAATCGATCACCCAGTATTGTAGTAACGATAAAATGCCAATTTCACATCACGACTAATCAAACAAATTTTCAAATCTATGCCGTTATCAAAAAAATTACTTTTAATACGATAACCTTCATATTTCAACCGAGTATTGGGTCATTTTAAATCGATATTTTAAATATGCGAAACGTCAGCTAATACACTGATCAACAAGAGTACAAAATTAACTCTAGACTACGATAAAAGGTTTCTTAATTAGTGATTTCCTTTCATTGTCCGATCAATCACGAATGAAAAAAGAACGCACATTCTAGACTAAATAAGTTATCGTTTTCGTTTCGCTCGATGATCTTTCTGATTTCTGAAGAGATATACAAAACACGAGAAAAATTCAGCTGCAGATGAATTCCACAATATGAAGATAATTTAGTACGTTCGAAAAAAAATGTTTTTTTCAACGCGCTCGAGTTGTTTTGAAGCACTCGAAAATTATCAATTTTGTTTGAAACATGCTGCAACAAGATAAAGAATTTTATCCTTATTTTTTACACGAAGTTACCTTTGAAATTAAAAAAAATACTTCCATAGCTGGGGAAATTTTTTAACCACATCTTTACACGTTTGTATACGCTGAATTGTACTATCGAACAATTCAAACGACAGATAGTCAAACCATTCGCACAAGTTGATCGAACAATTAGCATGTAAATCGATTACATAATAATGACGAAATCGTTGTCATGCGAATGATCGAATAATAGCAACGTATCAAATAGATACAGACAAATCATTCAATTATTACAAAAACTATAAAATTCAACGAAAATTTAAAGGAAAAATATGCTACGCGATGTACTCGATGAAAAAAAATCAAACGGTGGAAGAAAAATATTTGTAACATTTTTAAAAAAAGCTTCGAATTGAACGAAATGATCAAAAATTCATCTACTACACTTGCTCGCAATACTCTATATCGAAAGTATTTAAAGAAATACTGGAAACAGGTAAAATGTAATTACAAATGAGGCATATTTTCAAAATCAAGCCAACAGAAAAAAGAATAAATTGTTTTTACTTACATATATCAAAGTATAAAAATATCAAAACACATGATAAAACGCAAATGGAGTATCTCATTGCGGCAGAAGATATGTAACTTTATGGTATCTAATACCCTTTCTTTCATTCACCCACTTATCCGGTAGTTGATGCTAGAGACAACGAAAAAATACATTTTAGGAAGTTGAATATATGTAAATTAATTGATTTGAAAAAATTATAACTAAAATTCCAATTATTTCTTAAAACTAAGATTATTGTGTTTGAGCGAAATTTGATACCAAAGACAACGTTTTAGAAAACAAATTTATACTTACAGTTTAAAGAAAGCAGATAACAAGTTTTTTTTGTTGAAAATTAACAAGCAAGTGCCCATTTTCAGTGCAGGGTTGAATTTTTCAAGTTTTAATAAAAAAAAAATCCTTCAGACAGTGGACTCAAATTGAGACAAAGGAGCAATGATGAGTGATGGATGTCTAAATAATTCAAATTAATGAGCAACGTCGTTTTGGTTTTTATTTACCAGCATAATTTCGCTTTCACGTGATATGATACACGCTTAGGTAAGGGTCAATTGTGAAAAATTTTGATTATGTACTTAATCCTATTGTCCTTCTTGTTAATTCACTCTCGCTCCTATATCTCTGAACAAAGCTACGACAAAAGTGAATTTTTCGTCAACTTTATACAATTTAATAATTGAGTTATCTTATGCTGTATTTCACATTTTGTAAATGCTTCACTAAGCCATCAACGGCCATCGAGCTTTATGGTTATGTATAGGTAGTGAAAACGCATTCACTGTTCAGCGAATGAGCACACCATGGTGCATACATACGTATCCTACAAACACAATGCAAGCGCACCATTTGAGATTCTTTTTAACACAAGTCTTATTGAAAAGATTGAATTACAAGCCATGCGACTTGCCACTGCACTGAAAATGTTCATATATCATTACAGATCTAAATGACATAACTACACATGAACTGTACACATCATAGTTTTGAAATGATTAAGCACACCAAGAATTACTTTGTTATCATTTTTTGCAGTTATACGTTCTCATTCAATCATATTAACCCTGTAAAAAGGATATCAGGCAAATTTAATGCTCACATCGGAGTACAGAAAATACTCAGATGAAATGCTGTACAGGATGGTGTTGATAAAACACATACGATTCATTTTTAATTATTATAATGAAGAAATAAATTCAGTAATCAGAAATTTTTTAGATAAGCCAGTTTGAGTAGTATAGGTAATTATCTTGGAAAATGAATTTCTTTGTTGGAACAGGTTAATGTCGGAATGAGATAACACAGCAATGTTACATAACATATCGCATAAGTTCAACTCGGAGTTAAATCGTATTGAATAATGTTACTGTCACACAATTATTCAAAATATTACGGACAAAATTAACCTCAAGAAAACCATCTGTTACCTTGTATGGTGCGATTGTCATTAGATGACTGATACCGTTTGAAAATCATAATACGACGAAGAAATATTCCGTAGCTGAAGCACTACTACGCATATAGAACTTTTGCACTGTAATTCACGTAATCGAAATTCAAATACTAATATGAAAATGAGTTTTACAAATGAAACATGCTGAACGGTTAAGATGGTTTGCTCGAATTGTAGATGTACTTGTACCACTTGCTGTACGCCTGCCTACACGCTACAAATTACAGCACGATGCTACGAAATTGACTACAAAGTACGAATACTACTGCAGGAGAGTATAGAAATTGGGTTCTTGAACTTCGTTCGTTAACGTTGCTGCTGTCGGAGACGACTGTTCAGTGACAATGCCTCGAAGCCTGTTTGCGAGCGCTTGCCACGTGCTTGAACTTCATACTTTTCTGTTATGTCCGCTTGGAACGTCTTAGTCGATGTTTCTTTATATTCTCACCAGGCCATAGATTTCGAATGGAAGCTGTCATTCATGTGTATTGCCGCCTTCGATTCAAAGCTCGAAGCTTTGAAAGTTACAACCAAAGTTTACATCATTTTGCGGTAGATAAAACAATATGATCATGGAACATGTATGACAAACGAATATTCCATAGGCCTATTATTCACAATTCCATTGCTTACATACATTTCATTGTTTGGACACCTTATTGAAAGGGAAATGCTGCTACTGGGCCTACTAATATAATCATCATAATCGCTATAATAATACTGTGTCTGTGGATGGTAATAGAAAATAAAATAAGTAAAATCCCCGTTTTTTTTCAACAATTGCGATTCAAATATTTTAATAATTGAATTGAAAATTACAGTTCTTCATTTTTAGAGATTACTTCTCAAAGCCTTACCAATGTATGATTAAAATTGGGTAGGTAATCTATAAGTCATTCTTTTCCATTAATAAATTCAATGTAAATGAGGAAATTTAAAATTACCGTTCATAGCTGATAATTTATCGTGGTTTATAGATATATCCCAAAATGAAATTAATCTCATACGAAGATTTTAAATTAAGTAGATGAGATTTGTTCGAAATTTATCTCTTGGTTCAAATGATTTTCCAAAGGGTTAACTTATCAGATAGGCCTATTTTGAACTTATTAAAATAATCTTTACATCTTAAATTAAAAATAAAAGATAATCCTATAAATTAATACGGAACTATACAGTTCATAATATTTGTTAAAAGAAGCAAGTTAGTTGAAAAGTGTATAAATGTAGTTTAGAATTTAAAATGTTGTGTGATCTTAAAATATCAATTTTGTTAGTTTGCGGTGTGAGTTTAATTTATGCGGAGTTTGACATCGAACAATTACTCGGCGATATAACAAAAATCACGGAAGTGGATTACAACCTACCTTCAACGATTGTTCCAACTTTTTACGAACTCTCCATAAAAATAAACTTCGAAAAAATTATTTCTTACGAGGGTGAAATATCCATAAACTTTAGAGTCAAGTTAAAAACGAACCAGGTTACTTTACACAGTCATGAATTGAACATAACGTCAATTTCCATTCTCAACGATGTCAGCAAGCTGCGTTTGCATAATCACACCGTTCTTGAGACATCTCAAATGCTAGTAATCAATACGAAACCATCGCTTACCGAAGATCATGTATACACCGTTCGTATTTCGTTTAGAAATACGCTCAAAGAAGGTGATAGCGGACTTTTTTTGGAGTCATTCATGATCGAAAACAAAACACAGTGAGTAAAATTTTACTAATGTTGAGTAGGATTATTAAAAAAGAATGACTAAATTTGTACGAACAGCTTCACCGAGGTTAAAATTCAACATTTTGGTGGGATTTCGACATGTTTTAATTTATTCAAATACCTATCTCAAAGTTTAGATTACCTAGAAGTTCGAGTTTTAGAATGAAATTAAAACTCCCCTGTGAGATAAAAAACGTTTAGGGAGAAGTGTGTTTATTTCATGATCAATTGCGATTTCATGTAGATGATCGTTCATTACGTATGTAAGTACCTAACAATATCATTTTTATACGAGTCCTTAAGCACATTCGTAAATTTACGGGAGTCTTGAAAATGACTGTAAAATTCAATTATAGGTACCTACTTGCTTTCGTAAAATAAGTTTAAAAAAAGTATGTATTGAACGATTCATTCAAATTACCCCTGGAATTCGCCATGATAACACCTCCAATGGAATTTTATCTTTCTCATTAAACTTGAATATCTAATCATCAAATTTTTCATTTAATAAACTTAATGTCTATAGTATACATATAGTCTACGTGATTGATTTTATTTCTCAGATGGATCGCTGCGACGCAATTCGAACCAATATTCGCTAGAAGCGTGTTTCCATGTTTTGATGAACCACACTTTACAACTCCGTTTCTTCTCCATGTAGCTAGGCGAAATGAACAAGACACTTTGTGCAACCTCCCGCTAATAAGAAGCGAAATTGAGTAGGAACGCATTTCCATTTCCAATCGAACCGTAAAAATCAGCTAATTTCATAACTCATGCCGTAAATTTTGATTTGTTTTAGCCCAGAAAATAAAAACATCACATGGGACACGTTCGGTACTCAAAAGCCCATTCCAACGTACTCTTTAAAATTCATGGTTTCTGATTTCACTTTACTAAAATTAACGCAAAATCACAAACTACGACCAGACGTAAAACATGTTCCATTAGCTTCGTACTCACATAGAGTACTTTCAAAGAAAATGAAACAAATCATGAATTGCATACAACTTTTTACACAAGTAGAAATGAAGGAAAACTCGAACGATTTTGAAATTTATCTGATACCCAACAGCGCCGATTTTGTATTAGACGACTGGGAAATGAAGTTATTTGGGTAAGCAACTATAGGTACCAAATAAAACGAGGAATACTTCAAGTAGATAGCTACTAGCTAGATACTCGTGTCTTATAGAATGTACAAATACTTAATGCAATTTTTAATGACAATCGAAAAATCACAGAAAAACGGCATTTTATTATCCTAAAAAAGATCCACTACAAAATAAAGAATCGATGGCTTTGAATATGGCTCGGCAATATGCCAGGGAGATGATCACGGAACGTCTTGCACATAAAAGATGGGAATATGCATGGTGGAATGAAGCTCTCATCTCTTACATGGCATATCGTGTCGCTACAGAGGTGAAATATATATTGAAATTTAATTCAAGATTGTGGAAGATGAAAACTGACATTTTTATTTTCAGGTGGAATCGTATTACAAATTGACCGAGTACTATTTGATAGACGTTTTTCAAAAATCTTTGATTACCGATGTGTACGGTTTCTCGATATCTTCGTTGAACAATAAACCATCTGCTATCATCGAGAATTATGAAAACATAGCAGTTCATAGAGGTAAGTTATGAGAGTAAAGAAGTACAAAATTACTGTCACATTATAAATCAACTGACAATTTTTTATAATTTAATTTTTTTCAGGTGTTGCCATTTTGAACATGTTGGAACATACAATTACCCCAAAAGTTTTTCAGAAAGCTTTTAGTGAATATCTAAAAATATGGTACATCCTACATACTTATACTTACCTACACTTCTGACGACAGTATAAGGCGGTATAAATTTATACAAAAATCATCGCTAATTATAATTTCGATTCTTTCAGCAATAATAACGCATCGCGCACACCCCACGAGTTTTATCAAATTATTGATACAGAAGTTGATGGTAAACGCAATCATTATCCAACGACCATTTCACAATTCATGAAATCATGGACCGAATTAAGCGAATATCCTTTAATTTTAATCAATACTACAAAAGGGAACGTGGATATAACACAAGTAATTTCGTCTTCAAAATAGAAAATTTTGCAATCAAGTGTCGATCTTATTTAATCACTTTTATTTTTTTTCTACTTTTTTTGTTTGTTTATAGGAAATATATGGTACTGAGAATAACTTTGATGGCGTACAATGGATTATACCATTAACATATACCACAAAAACGATTCACGACTTTTATGATGTAACGCCAAAAGTCTGGTTATTTCCTCATCAAGAAATAAAAATGGGTCAAATGCTTGAGAGAGGAGACTGGATTTTATGCAATATTCAGGCAATAGGTAAGTCATATTATATGTATGGTTTTGGAAATGAAATGCATTTCATAGCTCACAATTGGTTTCTGTTAACATACATTGGCGTTTTTTTTTGTTATTATTGTAGGTTATTACAGAGTCAATTACGATTACGATAATTGGAAAGAATTAATTCAACAGTTATATTCAGATCCTGAGGCAATAGATATCATCAATAGAGCACAGCTCGTTGATGATATTCTTCATTTGGCCATCGATGAAAGAGTAGATTTTCATTTAGCATTAACACTAACAAATTATTTGAAAAATGAATATAACCTTTTACCATGGTTTTCGGCGGTGAATGTATTCAAAAATCTTATTTTAACTTATGATCAAACTTCTGCTAGTATTGCTTTACGAGTGAGTTCAATGAAACACAGATTTTTAATAGAATGTAATTCATAAATTATTAATTTTTCCTCTTTTTTCTCTCTAGAATTATATTTTAGATTTGTTCCAAAATATCTACCAAACGGTAGGTTTTTACGGCAGTAGGAGAGATTCATATGAGGTAAAAATAAGCCGACCTGAATTTGTATATTTGGCATGCAATTTGAAATTGTCCGATTGCGTAGAAAAATCTTTGGAAGAATTTAACAACAATGTTAATGATTTGACGAAGTATGATCACTATCTAAATTCCCTTTACGAAAAATCAGCGCATTTTGAAACTTTTTTTTTATTTACAGAATCAACGTTGATATAAGAGAAGCTGTATTTTGCACAGCGGCTAAGCACTATAATCAAACGGAAGTATGGATTCGTCTATGGAGCATGTATGAATCACCAATCTACGACTATGAAAAATCTATTATTATTCGATCATTTAAATGTTTTGAAGAAACAAAAGTTCTCAAACAGTAAGCAATATTGTTTCACTTTTATAATATTTAATTTGCTTAAAAAACTATAAAAATCTATTATGTCCTGACTCTCTTTACAAGTACGATTACTATCAATTTTCAGTATTTTGTACAAAATCAACGATCACGAAGAAAACTCACTAACACATAAACATAAAGAAGAAGCTTACAAGTCGGTTTTCTTGAGCAAAGGCGGAACAAAAGCGTGCCTACAATATTTAGAGGAAATTTTATCAGAAAGTAACGCGTAAGTTTACAAAGCATTAAAAGATTTCAAATTCAGAACAGCGATAAAATAAATACGGATAAAGAGTAGTAATGATTGTTTTTTTTTCAGGGTTTATTCCACCAACACTGTGGCTACGATTAATTATATCATTTCGAACATGATAATCGGTAATCACGAACAACTCAAATTTGTGAGTATTGTGAAAAACTTACAGGAAGTTGTTAATTTAAAACCTACGAATTAATTTTACATCTATTACGAATGTTTCCAGATCCAAAATCTTTTAGCACAAATCACAGATTTAAATCAAACCGATTATCAAGGTTTGCTGCATGCTCTTAAAAGCAAATACCGCGAATCCAAAGAATCGTTGTCTTACATTGAAAACGTAGTTCGTGAAATTAATTCAGCCATCTCCAGAATTAGTCCATCGTCGCCGCCTTTAATCAAAAAGAAATCATTCAAAAATCTGGCTGAAAATTACGTGAGAAAAGAACTCGATCGTTTCTCGTATAAACACGTTGTCAAAAATGTGTTTTATGACTATCTCGGACCTAGAATCTTCGGAAAATACTTCAGATACATATCTTACCTGAATTTTTCCAGACGCCAATTCCCTATGATAAACTCGTCATTAGTTTACTCAAGAAAATCAACATTCCGAATTTCTTTCAGCGGAAGAGCGAAACACCAGCTCCAGAACCGCATTATGACGACTCATCATAAGGTGAATTGGCGTGAAATCTCAAATACTTGTAAAATAATTAAACAAATTGAGCGAGTTTCGCCAAACTTAGTTTGGAACGTGTTATGTACAATGTTTTGTCTTAGTTTTATTATCATATTTTTATTCGTCCTTCGTTTGCTCCAAAATTATTTCTTAAACGCTTTTACGCAACTTATATCAGTAGTTAAAAGTAACGATTTCAGAAATAATTTCCATCCGAAAACAACTTCCATAATTTATAAATGTACATTATTTTCATTTTAACGAATAATTTCCTAGATTAAGTCCTTTATAATTTTTACTAAGAAATTAAAAGTATATTTTTAATTTTTTTTTAATTTTGCGATCAATAATTCAAAAAAGTTGAAAAATAAATTCGTAATTTTAATTCAACATTTAACTACATCGACTGGAAAAATTTTCAATAAGTTCAATAGCTGTGTGACTTTATTGAAAAAATAGGAAATATTTATACAATGCGAAGAGGTGAAATTCAACGCAAGTAGTGAGGATAGGTCGGGATTCTTGAAAAATGTGAAAATCTTCTTGAGAACACATTTATTAAAAAATTAAAATTACTTACTTTTACGAAGCTAAAATAAGAACATAAAATAACTTATACACAAATAAAATGGTATTCCAAGTTTCAAATCAATAATCGTTCAATATCAGTTTGTATCGATTGAATTTGCGATTTCAATTGTGAGCCATTTTCAATTAAAATGGCGCAAGCAATTACTGGTCTAGATACTCCACAAGCACGTCCCAAAGCTGAAATTATAAGCTTGATAAATGACAAATACTACATCATGGTAAGGAAGAAAATTGAAAATTCACCTTGCTTTGAACGAACGAATACATAAGGTACATTTTTGTCCTCGCAGAGTAAAGGTAAATGTAAAAGAATTTCTAAAGGCTGAGCATCCGCAGCCATTACTATGAATTCCGTCAAACCACGATTCAACGCTTTAGTGGCTAAAATATAATACAAATTCGATACAGTCATAAAGTAATTCATTCTATTTAAATTCAAAATTACATTACAATTACAATAAATATAAAATCAATACCTTCATTAGCTCCTTTCCTAATTTGTTTATAATTGACAGCTTGTTGAACCAAATTCAAAATCTTCGCACTCAATTCTGGATCGGCCAATGGATATGCCTTAGGATTCACTTCGTCATCCTGAAATGAAACGATCATTAGTGAGATTGGCAGAATCACTCATTTCGTTTTACTGATAAAGTTAAATACAATTGCAATCCGAATTTGTAATTGCCACAAACCCTTAACAAGTTCGTGAAAATTCAAGAGAAAAGTGTTTACTTACCATGATTGATTATTCTGAGTAGGTTGATTTCGAAACAGCAAAATGAGAATCTTCTCTTTTAATTTTCAGTAATTCTTTAATTTTTGATCGACAATCACAATATTAATTCATATTTAAATATAAAGATTCCGTTCAACACACCACGAGATACTTTTTCACCGCGAGATAAAGCACACACCGACACAACACACAAGTCCACAAACAAAACGCACGTGATTTATATATTGAAGCATCGTAGTATAGAAATGCTTGAACGAAATTTCAGATGCAAATGTTTTCAAGGTCGTTGTTTTCTAAAAATTATCGTTTTTCAAGTGTGTCATGTCTGTAAATCGTCGCCATTCTTAATGGCTGGAAGTACCTTCGTGAAAAACTGAAAACTGAAAATGAAAAATCATAATATGATGTCCTGTGTTCCTGTGTCTTGCGTCCTGCGAAATTGGGAAATATTTTTAAAAAGCGCTTTCACAATTTTATTGAATTGAGTTTACTTAAGTTATTCATTTGCGGTTAAATTATTGCTATTTTTGTTCTTGATGTGGGATTCGGATATCATTTTGTAATATGTGTTCTTAGATTATGTTTAAGCAGTTTACTTCATTAACAATTCATTTTTTTTAAAATATCACTCATAATGGACGAAAAACATCGTCGTTTTCGTTCAGATAGTAGTATAAACCCATCCGATCACTGGTTTAACCCTAATTCTATATCTTCAATTAGCTGCGAGACAGATTTGTACAATACTGCTCTGAAATATGATGCAAAAACAGGTTATTTTAATTCAGAATTTTAGTCATCATCCGTCTTGCAATATCACTTAAATAAGAACCGTGTTCTGTAATCATTTTACAGACGAACCTTACTTGAATCCATCTCAGAGAGGTACTGAATACCATAAAAAAGTTGATGAATTTGAAACAGTTGTTCAGGAACGGTTTAGAGAAGAGCTGAAAGAAGAAGAAAGTTTGTTATTAGAAGATTTACTCGTATACCTATTTATCATATTTTGTATATTTGTTAACATCATTTTTTTTCTGTTATAATTTCAGTAATTTTTGTGAGAAAGTGGACAAACACTGGTTTACAAATTGTTGCTTTAATAACAGAACATCTTGTTAGTCATCCATTCATTGTTATTCGTAGGCAGTGCCAGGTAGTAGAACAATTTGATATTCTAATGAATAATCCCTTAAGAAAAACCGAAATTTATTCTCACTTTATAATGTGAAAATGAATTTTAGTTTTCTTTAATTATGTACTTAAAAAATGAAAATTTTAATGCAATAAACTCCTGATTTCGTCCATTTTAACGATTTAAATCCGTTTGATAGGTCAATAATAAATTACTACGTTATCACGTAGTACCCATTACTTTGATACCAATCGTTGTCAACATTCATCGATGGCAAGGGGTCACTTGTTTATGGAAAGGTGTTGGAAGTGTTTTGGTTATCAAAGGAATAACACTTGCTGTACAAGATCTTATATCTAAAATTACATGTTGGCCTAAGTAAGCTATGTGTTATAAAAATAGGTAATTATTGAAAATTTTTCTAATACCTGTCATTGCAGAGAAGTTTCTCTAGAATCTTCCAGTAAAAAT
Source organism: Maconellicoccus hirsutus (assembly GCA_003261595.1). Taxonomy (NCBI): domain Eukaryota; kingdom Metazoa; phylum Arthropoda; class Insecta; order Hemiptera; family Pseudococcidae; genus Maconellicoccus; species Maconellicoccus hirsutus. The sequence continues at coordinate 175,459 of QBDW01005273.1, read as the reverse complement.
TTAGGAAAACACGTTCTACTGAAATGTGTAACCTGCGCCATAATTACACCATTTTATTCAGCTAGTCTGTTGGAAACGGTACAAAGTGAAATTGCCAGCGAAAAACCAGAATTTTTAGATGTTTTCAAAGAAGGACTTAGAAGGCTAATTTCATTTGGATATCCTCAAAAAGGTATGAATTTCAAACTTCTAGATTTTATTCAATTTCTAAAAAATTATTACATTTTTAGGAAGAATGTTACCTGTTTGGTCATTAATAGTACCTACTGCTGTTTATTTCATAGTAAAACATCTTTTTACTTTGTTCTTGAAAACCGTGATTGCTAAGGTTTTAATTTTCAATCAAGAAATGCAACATCGTCGGCAGGTGAATATTGGCAATCGCATTAAAATTTATTTATTGATGAAGTGAAAAAAATATTTATTTGTTTGATTTTTTCTAGGGAGCAATCCCCAAAAATTTTCTAACCAAAGATCACCAAAATGTGGAGATATCTTCATCTTTGATCGCTGTGTTATCTGCAGATGTTGTTTTGTTCCCTCTGGAAACTATACTCCATAGGTAAAGAGTTAGCAATTATACGCTTGTCACGCTTCAACAGTTAAACTTGAAAAGATTACTTTATTTTGATTTTCAGATTGCACTTGCAAGGAACTCGGACTATTATTGATGATTTGGATAATGGCCTTTCAGTGAGACCTATTTTAACTAATTTTGAAGGCGTTGTCGATTGTTACAATATTACAGTTCGTGAAGAAGGTTATGCTGGGCTGTATAAAGGCTTCGGAGCTTTGATCATGCAATGCGTAGCTTATACATCTATTCTTAAATTGAGTAAATTTGTGTTCACTCAAGTTTCATATCTGTTTTGCAAAAGTGAATCGAGTGATTGCTTTGTTGCGAAAAATACTACTTGGAATAATCCGGCTTCTTATCAAGAAGCTACATTAGTGAAAGTCACCAAAACTAAAAAGCCACATCTAACAACAATGGCAGATTCATCAGATTCCGATGAATTTTCGTATTCGCGTTATGAAATGTAATATTGTAGTCATTTTCATGTTCTATTTTCTGAATAAATATAAACATTAAATAATTTCTTATAACTTCAATACACGTTTCATTTGTTTTGAAAATTTGAAACCCTTGGTGCCCATCCGGTAAAAAAAAAATTAAAAAAATGAACTCTGATGATAATGTTTTTTTCTTAGTTCAGTCACAAATTAGTTGTTGAAACATTTTCAACACAACAAAAAAAATTTATCTTGAAAAACTAAAAACATTTTAGAAAATTTATTTTTCATTAGTTATACAGAACGCCTTATTCTCTCATCATCTTCTCTTTTTGCCTCGCCAACTTCTTCTTGGATACTTTCTTTTTCTGACTGTCATCATGGCTGACTTTGCCAACGTATTTCTGTTTTTCCGTCAAAATCACTTCAATATGACAAGGTGAACTCATATAGGCTGTAAGGAGCGTAACGCGTTAAATATACATTTTCAAAGTACCAAAAAAATTGTATAATACGTACGATTGATTCGTCCATGAGCTCTGTATGTTCTTCTACGAAGGCAAGGAGCTCTGTTAACTTGAATGTGTTCGATGAATAGTCGATCACTGTCAAGACCCTTGAATTCTGCATTGGACTCGGCATTTCTCAACAATTCCAGTAAAAATTGGGCAGATTTTATCGGCCAACGTCCTTGCGTAGTGCCCCATTGCTTAGCCTGTCACAGACAACACACATTATCAAACCATCTGACAAGCTGCAAAACACATTGTAGATACTGACCTGGGCACACCGACCAACACCGCCGTTAAATCTTCTGAAGGGAACGCATTCCTGTTTATCTTGTACATTTTTCAAGAATTGAATCGCTCTCCTCAAAGGCATCCTTTTGATGGTTTTGGCTGTTTCTCTGGTGTTCTGAACGGGGAAGAGTGATTACAACATTGGAATGCAAATTAATCACTCGTGCCGAAATTGATTAAAAGTGAATAAAAATGAAACGAGATGCAAATCTTACCTTAAAATGAACTCGTAAATTAGACCCTCTCGCTCTACATGACTTCGCGGGATTTCTTGCGTTCTTCGCGTACTTACCCATCTGCAGAGAAGAAAAAACACAACTTTTAATCAAACCATGAAATAATAAATAGAATAGATGATTTGTAGCAACAAAGAAAATTTCAAAAACGAGTTTTACGAAACACCGCCACCAAAGCAAACCCCTCAAGTGTAGTGAAGAAACGAGTTGTATGCCGCATGCTCAAAATTGAAATCGTTGGCTCTATTTTGAGGAGTTATACTTCATTGCAATGGAGGTGTTTCGTAGAGAATCACAAGAAATACCTACTGAGAATTTATATAGTCTAATTAATCTATATTACGAACAACACTTACTTTAATATCTTGAAGAATGACGGACACGTGAACGTAACACCTAAGGTAGCCAAAAAAATAAAACTTCAGATAGAAATAATTCTAAACCACCAAAATAGTAAATGTAACATGGTTCTTTTTAAATACTTCAAATCTATGTATGTCTCTCGTCTGCGCCACTTGGAGTGTTGATATCGCTACTTATCTTGACTAGATTTATCATTTTTTATTTAAAAATTTGATTAATTTGTCATTATGAGTCAACGAAAAACGCTGAAAACGGTAATTTAACTATTTCACGTAATTTAAATTATAAAATTTTAGTATAAAATTATGGATATATTTCGATTCAGAAAAAAAAATTGTTTATTTTTTCGTTAATTATCACTCATGCGCTTATCTGGTAAGCAAAGTTCGAGTAAATTACCGGTAATTACGGATAATTTTGAAATGATTCAGTTGATTAACTTTCGGTTTTAGAACAGAAAAAAATGAATTTATTAATAATTAAATTTATTACAATTATTGTTTACCCAGATATCTACATTTTGTTGATTTCACCTCTGTTAAAAACAACTTCAGGATTCCAAGCTATGCTACTGACGCAAGCAGAGATTCGTGTTTCAAAGGAGTTCGAATAGGTTTAAAATTCTGAAATGAACTCTCAGACTTTGATCAGAACAACTGGCAACCTGTTGAATAAATAAGTTTTTGAGACCTTGTTTAATTTAAAGTGAGCCACTGAGCTTTTGCACATATTCATATGTGCTTATACTTTGTATGATTTAAGAAAATAGGTATTCAGGTAGTGTGGCTTTAGTAGTACGTAGATTCAACAGCGAACATTTTTTTCTCTATGCACTGTAATGTTGGGGTTGAGGACACCGTAAATTTTCACTTGCTGGAATGCGCCTACTATATCGTTCGTGTTAAAACTGGGCCAAAATCGAAAGATGGTTAAGAAATTTTAATTTCTTTGATAAATCAAATTTTTTTCTTATAAAATCTATTTTCTATTATTGTTTACGATTGTTGTTCAGGCCAATGGCGTGGTAAAGAGCTACGGTATACCTTCTCGACAAAAACACTAATTATTATAATTTTACAGTATTTGTTGGAAAAATTCACCATTGTAGTGGTTTACTGTGGTGAAGGCAATCGATTCTGGTCACAGTAATTAGATAGGTACCTGTAGTAACAATGATCGGTACCTATTTAAATTCATGCAGAAAAATTTATAATTTAAAGTCTCTAAAAAAAATCAGAAAATTCAAGAATTTTTATTCAAATAAATGCTGAATGATAATTTTGTGTAATAGTCGATGAAATTTGATTTCTTCCATTTTTCACTTGAAAAAATTGCTTTCCTAAAAGTTTCCAAATTATAAATTGGAAGTAATTTTATCCATAACTTTCCTATGAGGTTGAATATTAAAATTTGGATAAAAACATCTTATTCGAAATTTAAACGACTTGATTATAATTAGGTAATAGGTATATTAGGTAGTAGGTACCTAACAATAATAGGCCTAATTGAATTAGACTGAATCTCCATATACCAAAACAATGAAAGCTGTCAAAAATCTCCACATCAGAACAATATAATGTCATACAGCAAAATATCTTAGGTAATGTTATACCTACTATTAGCAAAATATACCAAGAATAGCGTGGTTCTTTTTTTTGAACTTTCATTCCTTTACTTATATGATACATACATCTTCCAAATTCGTTGTCAATGACAAATGTTACTCAAATATCAAAATCGTTGGTCAAAAAATTTAAAAACAATTTTCATAAGTTTTTTACAAATAATCTCGCAGATATATACCGTTTATGGAATGAAAGTTCAAGATTTGACGATCTCATTATAAATCGCAAAATAAATGCAAAAAAGAAGGAATCTTCTCTGCTTTATGTTTATTTTATCAATCGAAAAAATTGGTTAAAGTTGATGATAATTAACTGGTAAAAATGATTTAATAACATGGAAAAATTTTAATGAACTTCGGTTGTTATTTAAGCAGCCTATTTCATTGTATCACGTTGAATACAAGAATGTAATACTTTAGTTACATTTATTACCAATAAAGTAACATGGGATTGGAGAATAAAACGCGCATGAACCCTTATTTCATTTTTTTGATTGGGTGTTTTCCACGTTCAACTTACGTACGGCCCTTTAGGGCGTTTAACTTCGAATCGAAATAATCGCAGTGAAAAGTTAACCAAAATAAAGTTTAACAAGTTGCCGCTAAAAGTTTGTAATAACTCTAAAGTACCTGGTGCGATCTTTTTTAATTGGAGTTGCGTTATTATAGGAAGTGGGGTTACCAATCTATAAACAAAGGTAATATTCATTTTATTATTATTTTTTTGTACATGTATAATAAGCAAAATTAAATAAAATGAAATACGTAACTGGAAATATTAACATGAAAAAATTTACTTAAACAGTTCTACTGACTCGTTTCTGAAAAAATCATTTCGAAGTTCCAAAATTTAATAAAATACCTATTTGATTTATCAACTGGGAAACTTGTTTTAAAGAAAAATGTCTAATAAAATGTAGGTATCTTGTTGTTAATTAATATTGAATATCTACTTATCAAATAATTAAGAAATTTAACAAAAACGTAGTCGAAATCTCCAATTTGCAGTAGATTATAATTAACTCTTTTATTCAATTCTCCAATGAATGATCATCTTTCAGACGACGAATAAGAATAATAGAAAAAGGTCTTATAATATTTTTTAAAGACATAATTTGTAATTAAAATGTTTGTCTTTACATTGGGATATTGGTGCCAGTGATTAGATTTTTTCAGGAAGAGGGATGTTTTCCATTTTTTTCTGGATAACCATGTTGAAATTCAATAAATAAAAATTGTACAACCGAAAAAAAGCGAAAATTTTTACATTTTGTCGCGAAAATGTGAATTTTTTAGCATTAATCGGAGGGATGGAGTTACGTATTGTTTAGTGTAAAATCATTGAAAATGTGACTAAAATAAATCGCTCAGAGATTATCATCAAAATTTACATTCTTAAAAACGGCACGTTATCGCACATTAACATGTACTTCGTTTCATAATGAAACGATTCTGTATGTGATCAACTTTGTATAGCATTGAAAATTGAAATAAATTATTTGCTCCAAAACTTTTCTCCATTTTTTAAATAAAACAAGCACTAAAAACAACAAATTATAAATTATTTAATGAATGATGGTATTCGTACATAAAATTCTTATTTTTCTAAATCATTCATACTTAAGGAAGGTACTAGGTAGAGGTACCTACTACTTATTTTGAAGATTATTGCGAAAGGATAGTCAACGAGGTATCATACAGGTTGAAGAATTTTAGAGTAAAATATCATTTGCAGATCACCTATACAAATAAAAATGGAAATTTTGAAACATTAATTTTCTATTTGATTGGATCCATCTTTGCGGAGATGCATTTTATGACTTCATATACGAAACTGTCTCTGATCTCGAAAATTGCGACTTTTCAAAAATTTCTACTGTCGAGTGTTGTGACTGAACTTGGTGGTTTCTGATTTTTTCGTGAGTACGAAGGTGAACGTATTAGCAAGAATTTTTCAACATCAATCGGTTACGTTCTTAATATCGCATTGATTTATGAGAACCACTGATCAGTAATAGAAAATTATAGATTAAAAACGAAAGACTAGTTTAAATCTGAAGCTTCAATATACCTAAGATACAAAGTATTGACCTTTGTTTAAAAAAAACAGTTTAATTTAGTCAATATTTCAGCTTTGATGAATTTTTCAAAAAAACCTCATCCATGATTCCATACACATCTTTTAAAACTTCTATTTTTAAACAATTTTTTCCCTACACCAATTTCTTACTCTTTGCATTTAATAATTCAGATTTAGAGAGATAGAAGGTTCAACATGTATGTAAGTTGTAAGCCCAGGTATAGATATACTTACTTATCGTACAATTGTCTCATTACCCCTAATACTTACTTACTTACTCATGCATTCTTAATGACCGATTAATTATACAACAGAAACTGCATATCAATAGATCTTTATCAAATTCGCATTCAGAATCAGTTCTAACTTACATTCACGATTTACGTTAATTATTAATCGGAAATAGTTACTGTGCTGTAACACGCAAGTAAGAAAGGGTGAAACTGCCATATGAAATGTCCAAGAAAATCCAACTTTTTATTGTCATTTAGATATACGTTTGCTGATTGAAATTACAATATCATACATTGATGAATAAAAATCACGAATGTAGTACTTGGTTACTTCACTCACTAGCTATCCACAATAATAGTTTATGCACCTGCCGAGTTATAATTAAAGATAAAATCTGTTCGTATGTTACTGAGATTTTTTCGTGCACGTTTTTGAATTCCAATTCGATAAATCATAAATATTAGGTAGTGATTTATTGTAAAAAATTATATTACCTAATTTATGTTAATATTATAACCACTTGACCAATTTTCTTTGCAAAAACAACCCTCTTTTAATTAAGTTTGATCATACAACCAGAAATCGAATACAAGTATCGAAATATCTCTTGATAAAATACAAGATGGCAGTACGAACGTAACATATTATTGGGAAAGTTTAATTGAAATCTAAAAATTAACAATTTTTCCATAATTTAAAAATTAATTTGATGCTTCTTGTACTTAGAAGATTGTACTTATGTTGGAATAGTAATTAAGACGGATTTAGCGAACGTAATAAAACGAATTGATTAAATAATTATATTTTATGAAATTTACGAACAGCAAATGCAGACAGTTTGTTAAATTTGTCGGCGTGGAATTAATAACAAATGGAAATTACATTAAATCGCTATAGATATTATATCATTTTGTAATGCTATATCAAAACCCCTTGTTCAGATTGAAGAAATTGCGGGAAACAAGGAATATTATTATTCGAGTGGAAAGAGTAGCGGAGCGAAATGGAATAATATTATTTCCAATTAACTGCGATAGGATTATCGAGTAAAAGTAGAGGAATGAATATTATTGGACTGTTTGAATAAATGTTAAGCGGGACTGTCAGGTTACAATTTTTTGTATAATAAAAAGATTCCTAAAGTACTTAAAATATTTCAAGTTTTATAATTTTTCAAGTTAAATGAAAATTGAAATCAAACATTTACATTCTCAAGTTTATAAATGTATCTAATCTCAAATTTCTTTTAAATGAGTACTAAGCATGTGAAAAAAAAACGAAGTCACTGTAAAAGTCGAAACATATTCTTTTAAAAAATTCTTTCAATAAACATCGAAAACGTAGGCAGTCGAATGGGGAAAAAACTGAAAAATGAAAAAAGGGCGTTCTTTAAATGCGTCACATTTCGTCAGAAACACCCTACAAAAAGAATTGAAAAAGAGGTAGCGAAACGAAATAAGAAAAAATAGCATGAATACCACTACGCTGCTTAATCCTTCTATAATTATTTTGTACTGAAAACAACCCCGTAGCCTTTTCTATTAGTTTGAATCAACTTTTAACTCTCTAGAGTACTTATCAGTTTGTCCCTTAATTTTAAAACGATTTGTCTTGCTTCTCGTTTAAAATTTAAATACTAGTTGCTTTTTACGATTTTCTCTTTTTAAATTCTACTATCCTTTAAAATGTTAAGGTTTAATGAAGTAAAACCACTTTTTTTTCTACTTTTGACGCTTAATTTGAGAATAAAGAAACCGAAAGGAAATTATTACGTAGGATATCACAGTCAATAAGAATATTTTACGGATTATTTGCGAGAATTGAAAATTTATTTTGTATTTATGATATGTGAAAAAAATATTCAAAATAAAATAAGTTAAATAATCAATTGAGACTGGCAAGAATCTGTTGGAGCGCTAATGTGAGGTACCTACTCGTAAGTTCAATAATAAACCGCTAGGAGTCAGAAATTAAAATTTTGTATTTTAATTCAAAAATTGACAGTAAATTTTGAAAATTTTGCAAGCATAAGTAAGTGTATGATTACTCTGATCGACGTCTCATCGGCGCCTCCTCGTTAGTTTCATCAATTACCACCAGATATTAAACACTTTGCTTGACAATTTTCTCAGAGAATTGGGACTGGCAAGAATCTGTTGGAGCGCTAATGTGAGGTACCTACTCGTAAGTTCAATAGTAAACCGATAGGAGTCAGAAATTAAATTTTGTATTTTAATTCAAAAATTGACAGTAAATTTTGAAAATTTTGCAAGCATAAGTAAGTGTATGATTACACTGATCGACGTTTCATCGGTACCTCCTCGTTAGTTTCATCAATTACCACCAGATATCAGACACTTTGCTTGACAATTTTCTCAGAGAATAATTATTAATTAAATTGCCGAGAATTCTGCATAAATAATTACCCTTGGATTGATAAATAGTTTAGAGATATGTAAAAATGAGTGATTTCTTACGTGTAGGATGTCAGATACATCGGTGGCTTCAACGTCAGACGAATACAATAAATTGTCAACTTACGGTTACGAAGAGCAACTTTCTTCACCATCATCGTCACTGCGATTCCCATGTCAAAAAAATAATCAAGTAAGACGTTACTTATCAACTTTTTAAGTACTTACCTACTCAAGTGAAAATGTCGCTTTTGTTAACTTATCATAATTCCGATAGGTTGGTACTGTAATACTATACGGTGTTCCTATCGTATCGCTCATTATTGATTCACAAGAACGCCTGTGCCTTGCTCAGATCAGCAATACGCTTTTGAAGAACTTCAGTTACAACGAAATCCACAATCGCAGAGTAGCTTTGGGTATAACTTGCGTTCAATGTACTCCAGTACAATTGGAAATCTTACGACGGGCTGGCGCGATGCCAGTTTCTTCTAGACGTTGCGGAATGATCACAAGAAGAGAAGCTGAACGACTTTGTAAATCTTTTTTGGGAGACAATTCGCCACCACGATTACCAGAAGATTTTGCTTTTCAAGTACACCACGAGTGCGCATGGGGATGTCGTGGGTCGTTTTTACCATCGCGATATAATAGCTCTAGAGCGAAATGTATTAAATGTACTATTTGCGGGTTATTCTTTTCTCCCAATAAATTCATCTTTCACTCTCATCGAACGTCTCCTAATGCTAAATACGTACAACCAGACGCCGCAAATTTTAATTCATGGCGAAGACATATGAAACTTAGTGGTGCTCCGCCGGAAGAAATTACCCATGCTTGGGAAGACGTTAAAGCCATGTTTAACGGCGGTACCAGAAAACGCATGTTGAGTGATCATCATACTTCTGAACCATGCAAGAAATCATCACCAGTGATTAAACCACCGAAAGATTCTTCGTCTCCGACTCATTCCTTTCCGTTGCCCGTTGTATCGACGGCTGCTCGAGTACCTCCGCTGCCTTTGGTTATGGATTATGTATGGCAGCATAATGCGTTGAAAAATAATACCTTCGGTTCTTACACCACGTTTCCATGGTTCTCAAGTGCCACCAAGTTGGGGTTCGGTTTGCCGTCAACCAATTCCGCGTTTTTCTTTCCAAAATACGATTCAACGTCGAGACTTTATCCATCGGCATTCCGGCCTGTATATCCAAGCATACCATCTTCTATCAAAGATACCGATCATCCAGATGACAGCAATGACGAAGAGGAAACCGTTGACATAGAAACATGCAACGAAGACGATAGCAAGAGTGTATGGCAGATGCATACGCCAGATCAGGTAATTTACTAAATATATCTAAAAAGTAATGCTACGTCAATTTCGTCAACTAAACTCTCGAATTAAGCGAATTTCCAAACAGTGTGAAAATTTCTTCGAAGCGTAACTTACTTAAATCAAAACACAGCATGTTTTAATTATATGAAACCCTAGCGTAAAGAGGAGAAAAGAGAAAGAATATTATGGGTAGGGTATTAGCAAATGTTAAATATTGTAACACAGTTGCCGTAATGGTAGCGGTAGAACGATTCAATTCCCAAGAGCTTCTCGAGCCTCATGCCGAAGAGGGCAAAACGATTCTAACAAGAGCATCCTAAAAATAATGAAAACATGGTATGCAGGGAAGGTCATAAGCTGACATTTCGCCATTTCCTCCAACCTAAGCTAATATAAGATCACCTAATGGTCCAACTTAATTGTTAGTCACGACGCCCGTTTGGCCTTTATTTAGAAAATGTCACCTTTTCGGTAGCCGCTTTTTGGCGTTTTTAATTTAATGTCGAAACGTTTATTTAAGACGTTTGAAAAATGTCAAGTCACTCTGCATATGTTCGTTTGTGATCTAGCGGAACAAATTGTAATGAGTGGATAAAATCGTTTTCCTAATTTTCGCATCGTAGGTAACTAACGTGCCTCAGTTCGCAGTATTTAGACGTTTGCGAATTATTCTACTGCGTGAATCTGGAGAAAGAATAATCCGGAATTTTCAATCGAAATATTATGAGGTATCAAGGCCTATTATTCTTGTTTATCTGCTTATTGACCAAGCACTTCAACAGGGGATTTTAGAAATTACCTTTACTTATTTTTATCACCCTCCATTTTCTTTGATTCCTAATTACCTCAGGTACACCTATGCTTTAAAAAGAAACAATAAATTAATTAAACGTCTTCCTTCATACCTTCATGCAAATTCTAAGCATATCTTTTAACATAATTAAAAAGAAAATTGATCCATTTACATGAACACTAATCAATCATCAACTAGATACTTGTTAAAAGTTTTAAATTAACTTACGTCTGTAAACCGTTTCGTAGTAATTACATAATGCGCTATGTATACATAAAAAAACCCCATCTCCTTCGTACTTCCCTATTGTCCAAAATGTCAACATCTTTGTAAAACTACGGTTCATCGAACACGTTACATTGCCCCGCGTTAAAGAAATAGTTTAATCATATTTCGCAATAGTGCATTGTTAACAGTTAAACATTATCATTTATTCTTTTGTTGCAAACAATATCACCCCTACGGCGAATATTTACACTGTAAAGATTATTAATTTTAAAGGTCAAAATTTTAAATTGTTTTGATTATTATCATCTTAATTCATTCCGAGTATTTTTCCTGCCGGGAAATGAGTAATTTTTAAAAAGTCAAATATCACGTCAATACGATTCTTTTTCTTTTAAATAAAGTCCTATGAGAAATTAACTTTTTAAATGCTTTTAACCTCAAAAACGTTCGCTTGATTTGTATTGTAATTTAAAATACCTTTCAAGGGAATAATTTGCTGAGTTTTAAGTTAACTTTAAAATGCTAAACCATCTTTACAAACTTTTCAAATTCCCGAGCTTTCTTATTTAAAATTTATACCTACAAGTAAAAAATATGTTTCTGATGATTTTACGCTTACAAAGTCAAGAAAAATATTTTTCGTTTTTTTCCTCTTTTATCAATCTAAAATTTCGAAATAACAGAATTTTTTTCATTTTATGCTTTGAAAAAATTGAACATGTTTTATCTTTGGATTTAATTGTATAAAAATATTTTCAGCGTTTATGTCCTTTAATTTGTCAACCAATTCTTCATGTCGAAAAAAAATTTTTTAATTTCACCTTAAAACCTTGGAAGAAACAGAAAAAGTTTTATGTGAGAAATCCTCGATCAGGGTTAAATTTCACATACTCGTATGTTTCGATAATATTTCGAATCTTATACTATCATCTTGAAAAACTTTCTTTCCATCGAATGAAGTAAATTTCTATTTTTTGAAAATTTTTTCACCCGTACGAAGTCTAATGGAAGACGATGGCGGATGTTGTTTGTTTTTTTGTCTTTTTTGCTTCTTGACCTAAAAAGACATCCTCATAGCCATTGAATTTTTCATCAGATATGGCCAAGTACTCAGTCTTAATTTCGTATACCTTTCCAGCTAATGAGTATTTTGGTAACGAGAAGAAAAAGCAAAGGGAAAAAGATTCGTTTCAATGTCGTTTCGATGAAAGTGTCAATTTCATGATATGCAAAAACATGGTTTCATTTTTTTCTAGCTCGTGTAGAAAATATTTTTCTGAATTTTTCCGCCGAAAAAATATGCATAGTCAACGATAGTATAAATTTGTCTTAATCTATGTCATATGATTTCCTTCAGAAACAAGCAATAGGCAATTTTATTAACGCCTCGTAATAGTGCTTTTTTAATCCGTAGGTATTTTTATGATGTTATTTTATCATTTCGAGGAAACAATAGAGAAAATTTTCGTAACATTTTGAAATTTTCTGAGATTATTTTAACTGTTGCCATATGTAAATAGATGGTGAAAGATCGTTATTATACAGTAAAAAGCCATTCCTTCTGTAATCAGCTTTTAAGATCAAAGTAATTTTAGATGCACTGAAAGAAATTCAGAATGACATTTCTTTTATTCCGAACTGTAAAGATGAACAATATTTCACCTTCTCAAGGTTTGCTCATATACCTATTTCCAACCAAAATAAATACTACGTCTACGTATAAATAAGCTCAAGTGGATCATGTGTAGTACGTCAGAAAAAGAAATATACAGATACATGATATTAAAGGATGTTGAGAATTCAGTTACCGTAGCGTTTTACAAATAACTTATTTGTCGTTGTAGGTTTTAGCTTTAAGCTTATATTTGGGCGCTCGTTATACACAACATTCAATTTCACGGTTCTGCTATTACAAGCTTTTATTTTTTTTGTTAACCGAAAAGCCTGAATTTCAGTGTTGCCAGTTTGCCATCGTTGAAAGAATGATTTTAAGTACAAATGAAATTTTATTTTATGGGTTTATGCTGCATGGAAAGTAAGACGATTTCTGATGAGTCAGAAATTGGAATAATTTTCATTTCAAATATAAAAAACCCGTGGTTAGTTTTCGCCATTTTAACGAAATCAAAAGTATGGTAACACTGTGAAATTTTAACTCGAGCAAAACATATTATTTATCAGAAAAAAAACGCTAAAAAGATAGTTCAAGGAAGAAAAGTGTGACCCGGCAATAACTCAACGAGACTTGTGAGATGTAATAAAAAAAAGAAAACGAAAAAAAAAGAAAAAAAAACACAAAAAGGGAAAAAACTAACAATTGTGTTATTTCATGCGATAAGGCTCGTTACTATAGTTACCTATACTTTACAGAACTTTTTTCTTTTCCTTTCTTAAAAAATCTTAATGAAGTACAAAAGATTTTGCGAAAAAAATCTGTCGAGGTTTTTATTCCAAAAAGATAGTCATTTCTTTTCGCTTATTTTAAAATATTCTTATTTCGTAAATTTATAAATATGAATTCGATTGTAATATTCCACGTAACAATAAATCGCGACGTCTATTCATTAAAGCAGGATTACATTTCGTGATTGGTAAAATCATCTACCAATTCCCAAACGGACAATGTACCAAGGTCGAGACGTCGCTCAACAAGTAGTTTTCACGAATATCGGTTTCTGTAAGTTTTCATCTGTCGGAAAAACTCGAATTTCTGTTCTTCAAAATACTCATAATGGCACATAACCTACCGGAATTTTCTTAGCAACTACATAAGTACAAAGAAACAACTCGAAACAACATTCTAAAAGGTACATTAAAAGTCAAGAAAATAAAAGACGTAAGGTAAATACTTGAAATCGTACATAGATACTTATTTCTTTTCTTTCTTCTACATAAATAATGGGTTGGAACAAATGAAGTGTAACATTCATTATGTTGATTGGATGAAATCGCTTAATACAATGACAATATGTTATTTACGCGTTACCGTTGTTCGATGCTCGTAAAGCTCCGTCAATTCGTTGAATTCTAATAACATAATCGATGGTAAAACTAGGCAGTCTTCGATATTATTATTCTAAATGACCGAGTAGTTACTTATGATGTCCAAGAATTTCCTTAAATAAACAAAAACATAAAATTTAATCACGTTGAAGTGTTTCTTATATCCATGTCATTATTTATTTAGATGTTATTAGAGTATGGCTTAATCGACATTTCTCATCAATTTCACCACCTCTTTTATTCCATTAAAAACATGTTACCTCGTAAAGATGTTCAAATAATAGGTAAATATTTTCAGATTGTGCGAGTTACCTATTTTTTGAAAAAAAAGAAACTACGTTACCTTAAAATAGGTAATTTTAAGTTGGACTTGATAATAGTTTAGTTTTTCAGCATTTTGAACGAATACCGTTTAGTTTTTAAGATATAGTTAGTCTTTTACTTGTAATCACCTCCTTCAAGGAGTTAAACGTTTAAGAAAACAACTTTCATTTAAAAAACTGTATTTCATTGGAAATACTAGCAATAATAATGCACTTTGATAATGTTCTTTTTAAATCGTGAATTTGAGCCTTGTAATTTTTATAAATTTTAGTATCAAAGTGAAAATGTTATGAATAATACTATTAAACTCGAAGGTCATTTTATTTAATTTAGAAGAAATTTTCATCTTTTGAAAGTTTCTATCAAAGGTTTGATAATGTATCTAAAATCTGAATACTTCGGTTTCGCGCATTTCGCATTGGAAAATTTTAGTCGATCAAAAAACATTAATTAAATGAAAATTAAATTGTAAGCAATTTGTTATAAAATTGAATACCGCAGAAGAAAGAAACATAAAGCGGCGATCGGTGCTCGCTAATATGTCATTAACGTTCATTTTCGACGACATTTCAAAGTGTTAAATCCCTGAAAACGGTTTCTTTTTCAGTACGGGGGTTGTAATCCTTCTATTCAATTTTAAATTCAATGCTGGAACCAATTCCATGGTGCTTTAATTATTCCACTCTTTTCTGTGGTTCTGTTCGTTTCATCGCGGAATTACAAAGTTTAATTTACGTAGCGTTCTGTTGATAGTTCGTGGTTTTTATTTCGACGTAAATTTGAACACCTATGAGAAATTTGGAATATAACTTTAAATGTGTTTTTATAATTATTTTTAACATCAATGACTGATTTCTGTTACAGACAAGGAAATGAATACGATGGATGGGATGTTGAGTAGATTATCATGTGGTATAATCGATATTTCTTTTTCAATCCAAAAGCCTTCACAGTTTCAAATAAATTATTGAAAAGAAAATTTCCAAATTTTTATATTCAAATATTAAATAAACTAATAGGTGGTAATATTATTAAACAGAATTTATGAAATTATTCAAGAAAACCAATTGAATATTTGGTACTTTATACAAATACTTATAGTACATAGGTACTGGCCTAATTGTAAGTGAAATTATTTTTACTTGTATAGTTTTTGCTAGATACGTGTCTTAATTCTTGTTTTTTTTCAACTTGAATATAATACCTATTTATTCAATGCAAATTATTTTATTCTTTGTACAGCATATAATTTACATACATGTACCTACTACCTACCTACGCATGAAATAATATTATTTTTTGGTTTATTCACTACAATGAACTCTTGCTGTAGCCAAGCTTTCTTAGTTACCAAATCTCGACGTACTTATAAATTAATAATGCGAGAAAATTTTGTAAATTCTAGATTAACATATGATTTTTGTACATATTACATACTTAATACATTTTATTGTAGGTTTTGATTTCACTTCCGATGTCCTGTGAAATACGATAGGCGTATAGATAAAAACTTAGATCACTTGGAATGTATACGATTGTACAAATATAATAAATTTTTTTTACTGAATGATTCACGTGATTATTACTGGCGTAATGGAATTGCTTACATATCGCATTACTTCACATAAATTACGTACTTCGGGGGTAATCATTACTCCACCATGTATTCCCACTTCAAGAAGTGAAGTGATTGTTGTATATTCATTGTTCGAAACAAGTTTAATAGATTCATCCCCATTTTGTAGCTTTTATATTTTCCCTACATTTACATACTCTGAAATCTGATCTAGGTATATAAAAATACTCGTATGTTATATATAGATATAGTTCGAATAGAAAGATGATAATTATTAATTAAGAAATGAAATGATCGCAATACTATTAATATTAAAACGAGTTGTATTTACATGATAGATGAAAACAAACCAAAAAAAGGTACAATTGAATTCCAACGAAATCTTATCTAACAACTTCATGTCCTTTGCAGTGTTACCAACATAAATGGGTAAACATATATAATAGTATATTACATAAATGGTTTAATGTAAGTAATTATTGATTACCTTAATTGTAAAACAAAAAAGACCAAAATAAAAAGAATAAAATAAAAACGAAATCAAAAGGCTTAAATTAAAAACTACATTTTTTCATAGGTCTTAAGTTTTTGAAAAACTTTATCAAGTGATATCGCAAAAGCTAGAAAAAAACATCGCATAGTGAACCTGTTGACGCTCTTAACATTGAAAACGTATACTCCAATGTCCCAATGGCAAACTCGTAGGTAGTTTCAAAGAGACGCTACACTTCTGTCAGCAGAGGACGATTCGTTAATGATGATGCTTTCGCTGATTCCACAGCAACAGAGACTTCGATGCAATCTGCGATAAACAGCACCAGAATTTTTTTTAATACTGCACATTACTGTCGGTACTTCAGTATAGAAAGTTAACGAAAAATTAAATCCAGCTTAAATAATGAACGTATATAGTAAATCCTAAAACAGTAATCGAAATGTTTGTAAGGGTTAGAAAAACGGGTATACCACAATGAACAAAATCGTTATCGATTTCATAGGGTTCTAATCCTAATATTCGTTCTTTTTATATTGGTTACGCTGGTATTATATTGATTATAAACGTAGACGTGTATGTTTCTTATTTACTAGTTTAATCTGTTGATCGGCATTTTCAAATCTGCGAAGGGGTTGTAACTTTTATTTAATCCTTCGTCTGAGGGGATAAATATAATTAAAATCAATTGCGGCGAAGAAGTACACCACATCATAGGTAATTAACCCTCTTTTAGTAATAGTGCAACTAAGTAAATGATTGTAAGCAATTAAGCATACGCATAATTATTGTAAATAGTCTACCAAACACGAAGTAGGTCATTAAATGATAGTTTATACTTAAAGAAGAAAACAGAAATAAAAACAATCATGATCTAAGGTGTATTTTTCACGAAAATAAAACGGGAAAATCGAAACGACAATTTAAAATTCCGTTGCAGTCGAGAAAATTTATAATAGGTTTACTTTTTCACTAAAACTACACGGTATTCAAAAAAATGTGGTAGAAAGTTGTGTAAAAAAAAGGGCGTAAGTGGCAATTTAAGCCCATCCCAAAGGACCACCGTATGAGTATTTTGTACCATGTAGGTACGTTTTTGAAATTATTTCAAAATGGGAAATAAAAATATTTCCTTCTTTTCAGCTTCGGTAAAAAATAAGTTGATCATCCGTGACATTGCGTACAATCACAGTCTAATGTTAGGCCATATCCAGGTTCTTTTTAGTCTTTACACCAAAGCATTAAGTTCTAGATGGGCAATAACAGACGTGCTTAGCTTTAGTAACAGACACGTCGATTCCTTGGGGATCGATTCAGACCGAGTACAACATTACGATCATACTTTCTCTTTTTTTTAAGCCAAAACTTATCCTTTTTACTTTAAACTTTTCGATTTAAAGTGATTTACAGTTTTTTTAAATTATTTGATATTTAATAAATTGTTCGAGTTGAGCTTAGTTAGGTTTGAGAATTTGTTTTGAACGACGATCTACGCGTGGAAATTATACATTACGTGATTTTAATTCATGGTGGATAATTTGCTCACTTGTCAGAAGTACGTAGGTAACTGAAAATTGAAAATATACATTGCATAAAGCTGTATGTGCTACGTGCGTTATGCCATTTATACATAATAAGTAGCATAATGTCGACATACCGGGTGGTCGGGTAATCGTGGTATCCCGGTGAAAACAAATTACTTTTTTTCGGTTTTATTGTAAAAATGGCAGCAATGGCTTAAACAGTGTTAAATTGGACATCGATTTCTTCAATAAAAAAAATCAAATTTGGTCTTATTAATCCATTCTTGAGTGAAAACATTGCAATTCATTCAATGTTGTTAGAATTGATAAAAACTACATAAATTGCAATTTTTCGACTTTAGAATGGATTGATAAGAGCAAATTTGATAACGTAAATCATGACATAACTTCAAAGGCTATAACCGGTTAAGCCGATTTGGCCTTCTTGTTCAAAAAAAATTGAAATCAAGGTGGTAGTTCTAGTTAGGTACTGTAGAGATGCGTTCATGACCAAAATTTTAACCTCCTCCCTCTTACCGTTCTTGAGAAAAAATTTCTAAATGAAAAATAGAGAGGATTTTTTCTCTCAAAAACGGTAAGAGGGGGAGGTTGAAATTTTAGTACGTGGTACATCTTCATGTATGGTCTATACACAAAAACCAACAACAATTTTACCCCCGACAAAATACGTTTCTTAACTTGTTGTTTTTATTCAACTATGACCCCGCTGAGTGAAAATTTTGAAACTTCAGCGGTAGATGTCCTATTGACCCCAAATAACGTAAATATTTTTTCAAAATTTTCATTCAGCGGGATCGCGGTAAAAAACTAAAAAAAGTACAATAATCGATTTTTTCAACTCGAAAAAAATCGCTAAATTATCTTCCAATTATTTACAACAAAACACATTGTATAATCCAAGACCCAAAAATCGGTAGATTTCGAGAAAAAAATTGTTGAAGTGATGAATTCAAGCGCGGGCGCGATCATCTGCATTTCCCACTATGGAGCGGCGCTTCGTTCGTTATAACGCGCGAAGCGCCGCGTTAGGCAAGTTGTTGCCTGAATCATGTGTAGCAATAACGCGTCTAGTACGGCGTGTTGCCCGTTGTTACGAGCGAAGCGCCGCTCCACAGTGGGAAATGCAGATGACCGCGCGGGCGCTTAAATTTATTATTTGCACAATTTTTTACTCGAAATCTATCGATTTTTGGGTCATGGCTTATACAATGTGTTTTGTTGTAAATAATTCGAAGATGATTTTGCGATTTTTTTTCGAGTTGAAAAAATCGATTATTGTACTTTTTTTAGTTTTTTACCGCGATCCCGCTGAATGAAAATTTTGAAAAAATATTTACGTTATTTTGGGTCAATAGGACATCTACCACTGAAGTTTAAAAATTTTCGCTCAGCGGGGCTATAGTTAAATAAAAAAACAAGTTAAAAAACGTATTTCAGGGGAATGGGGGTGAAATGGTTGTTGCGGTTGTTGATACATAACAGTCTACCACATACCAAAATTTCAACCTCCCCTCTTACCATTTTTGAGTGAAAAAAACCTCCTTGTTTTTCAATCAGGAAGTTTTTTCTCAAAAAAAAGTGAGGTAGGGGTCTGAAATTTTGGTCAAGTATCTCAACAGAACCTAACTAGACTACCACCTTAATTTCAATTTTTTTGAACAAAGATGCCAAATCGGCCTACTTACCCAGTTACGGCCTTCGCTTCGTGTATTTTTTCTCAAAAATTATACATCGTTAAAGATTTGAATATAAATAATGATTGTAATGCTTTAACAATGAAATGCGGCGTATGCCAGATTGTACTAAAAAAAGATCCATGAAATGACACGTGCCAATTAAACGTAATCGCAGATGGGAAAAAAGAGGAGCGCGATGTTTCTATATTGCAACTTCTTGACTGGATAACGTTGAAAATCGAGTATTATTTTGTAAATTTGTCAATACGCAATTCACGCTTACTAAAATTTATGGCAATCGCGTTTCCGATAAAATTACCAAATTAGCGTAAACAACTGTAATTCCGATATTAGGTTTCGTGAAGAAAAAAAAAATCAAAACGCATTCGACATTACGTACGAGTAGTAAACGTAATATCATTTATGGAATACATATCGTTATTTTTAGTCATGAAAAGGAGCACAAGCGTGTAAAGCGTACGTAACAATATAATATAATAAATAACGCAGAGAGTCCGTATAATATACGGATACAATGACTTCAACGTTACGAATTGTCTCTTGGGATCATATTAGCGCGCGGAGCGTGCAATCTGAACTATTACCCACACGTTATCGCCAACGCTAATAAAATGATTTCAAATTTGCGGATACTGGGCTCTTGCCGATATATTGTTTACTTACTACGTCCATTCATTTTTCACTTTTTTACAACCAAAATTTAATAATAAACTGGCCCTTTGTTTCGGTAATGTTTTATTGACAATGTCGTACCAATAAACGCGTTTTTTTCTATTTTTTTATTATCGAATAACAAGATTACAAAATAAATACAAAATTTAAATAAAAGTGATTAATTGGTAAATTTAAAAATATGTATGTCAAATACAGTTAGAGGTTTAATCACAAACAACGCAAAAATATTAATTTAAATACATAACGGGGTCGTGTATAATAAAAAGTGCATTATAATAAAGTTAAATTTTACAATTATGTTGTATATTTCACGCAAAGTACGTGGGAATTGTGGAAGACCGCATCGCGAAAAATTTTTATAATATAAATGCTTTGAAAAAAAATGCAATTCGTGAAAATTCACAACAAATATACGCGTTTTTGAAAATTTCCATTTGTTGAAATTCATCGTAAGAAAAACAAAAATATGAGCAATCTTGTCAGAAAAAAAAACTGAGCATTGTTTAGTCCTTTATCACGGTTTCATGTTTCCATTACGATGGCCTAGTCTAGTAGAAATATATAAATAATAGTAATTTTCTACTTGGAATTCTTGCATTAGTTGGCGTTTAATTACAAAAAAAAAAACAAAAAAACGACTTAAATGTTAAAAAATTACTACAGAGGGGCATTGTTCTAAATATTAAAAATTTCGAGTAATTTGGCAAATTAAAAGTGATTTTTTTCTTTAATTTGACATTTGTCTTACTACTTGACACGATTTCGTCTTAATATTACAAGATAACTATTAAAAAATGATAAATTAAGTAACAAGAAATAAAATAACCACCAAATTAACTTGACTGAAAAATTGTCTATTTTTTTTTACTTTTATATCGATAAGCTATACAAATTACTTTACACTTCGTAAATGTTTCAATATCCCACAACGATTTTCTTTACACGAAAGATCACTTTTGCACATGTCTATAATTAATAAATTAAAAGAAATATTTTCTCTTATCTCGTTTAGTTTCTCTATTCGATAAAAAAAGAAAAAACTGTTACCAACGATATTTTTCAACATTCAAAATAACGATCATCTTCGTTTCAATTTACTACAGGTAAATTAATACTTCAATGAAAATAAGAAAGACAGGATGTCATTTTTTCTATGCACATGTCAATACTCAACGTAATCTCAAAATCAGCGTCGGTTTCAAAGAAGGAAAACATACTTCTTCAATAATTACCACCGATTTGTCTAACTCTAGTTTTTCTTATTTTCGGGCTAATTAAATGATGCGCGTGGAAGGGAGGGGGAGTGCAAAACAATGGTGATGCGAACCAGTCGTAGAAATGGTGTATATGCAATTGGCGTCGCTTTCTAGATTTTACGTATCATTTAAAATAACCCTGTATCACGATATTACAACAAGAAATGCCAACTTTTTTACAACCATTTTTTCTCCTAAGAATAATTTCCATCGAGTAATTTCATTACAACAGAACACCATTAAATTCAAGAAAAATCTCCGAGTATTGGCGAGAGAAAGCCCTTAAACGCATTCAGCATTGCAACTATATAAGCATTAGGATGAAAAAAAGGTGTTAACACAATCATAGTTACTGGAAGATTTCAAAAAATACCGAAAACCCGGTACAATTATCACATGGAACATGCTATAAAATACTACAATACTGCAATATTACAGCTTAAAAAAATAATAATAATACCAACAGATATAAACCAAAATGAACACAACTCAACGTTGAACTTAGATCATCATTGCTCAACTGGTTAACATTTCGAAAACTACATCAACGCCAAACTATCCTAAATATGTAGCTAATCGGGGAAAAACAAAACAAAACAAAAATTAAAAATACTGTTTGATGTACACAAATAAACACATTCACAATAATAATAAAAAAAATGTATAAATGTAAAAAAGGAAAAGCTTGATTAAAAAATCTGATTGAGAAGGAATTAGCTTCAAATAAAAAGACGTTTTATTAAAATAAAAAGAATCCGTAACCTCGTATTTTTAAGCTGAAAACAACCTCGCATTGGTATTCGAATGTACAGCAAATCAATGCAGTAGTATATGAAATATAAGAAAAAAAAACAATTATTTGAGACGCCATTTAAAAAAAATACACAACCGCTATAAGACGCAGGACAAAATTACAATTTGCACTACGCATAATTCATAAATTACGATCAAGAAGACACGTATTTAATTCGTATCAGCTCTGCTTTGATATCTCGAAACGTAGGTCTTCTTTCTGGTTGCAAATTCCATGCCTAAGGCAGAAAATAATTTGGTAAATTTTAAAATGACTTATAAAAACCAAGATTTGCAAATTATGGTATAAATTTCACGAAGACAAATACTTACTTGTCTCATGATTTCGTAAATTTCAGGAGGGCAACCTTCAGGAGCTTCCATTTTATATCCTTTTTCAACATGTTTCACAACGTCAGCTTGTGGCTATAATGCATAAAATTCAAATCAGTAAAGCTTTATACTTTCAACCGTTAGTAATGAAATGTTAAATATTTAGTTTACAATTCGTGGATACGGGACCCTCCCGAATGAGTAAATTTCCCATAGTAATACACCAAAACTCCACATATCTGACTTGTTGGAAAATATCTAAAAAAGTTAAATTGAAACAAATTATAAGAACGGACTCGATTTTCATTTCAGCTACGAGCATAATTTTGCGGACTATTTACCCCTTGTCTTAAAGCTTCCGGAGCTGTCCATTTGATTGGTAATTTACCACAGTCAACATTATAATTTTCTTCTTTCGCTAATCCAAAATCAGCAACTTTAGCAACTCCTTCTTCCGAAATCAGTACGTTTCTCGCTGCTAAGTCACGATGAACTACTTTACGTGATTCCAAATATTCCATTCCTGAGCAAGTATCGCTGAAAAAAAAACCAAGTGAGTATTTAGGATATTAGTGGAAACTATAAATGCCTTTAAATACTTACACCGCGAAATTTATCTGATCTTTTTTCGTGACATGCAGTCTACCTCTAGATCTGAGATAATCAACTAAACTTCCTTTGCTCATGTATTCGGTAATCAATAATATGCAATGTTTACTGTCAAAAACTAAACCCAGAAGCTGTACAAGGTTCTCGTGCCTTAGTGACCTACAATAAATGGAAATGAATGAAAATTTGCTCATGTTTTAATAAATATCTGCAGTTGAAATTGTAAACTTTGGCACTAACGTCATTAACGAAGCTTCGGTTAAAAATTTCTGAGCAGCTTCGCTACTATTTTTTAAGATTTTTACCGCAACTTTTTCGTTTCTTAGTGTACCTAACAATACATCGCCGAATTCTCCTTTACCTATGCATTCATTCATCTGGAAAAATAAAAATAACGAGTTTGTCACAAATGCGACGAATTATTACCGAAGAAAAGCATCGATTTGTATACCTGCAGCTCGTGCTCTTGAATAACCCAACCAGCATCAACGAATGCTTTCGTGTCAACACAGAAATCTTGTTTACCTTTTTTTGGTAAGCATTTGGTCAACTGAGTACAGAGACCGTCTGCATCTTCTTCATAATGCTATAAAAATAATGCAAATTGTGATAAAAAAAATAGTGATTTTTTCAGAAACGAAGAATACTTAAAATAATGAGATTTTAAGGATAATTTTTCCCTTTCAGAATTCCAGTTTTGGGAAGATATTACTTACTTCAACAAGTTGAGATAAATTTTCAAAAAATTCTTCATCATCGATTGTAAGCTGATTATCTTTGTATTTAACCCGATAGTGCTCAACTTTTCCTTGAAAGCACACACATAACGTGTAATCTCCAGGATAATTAGTAGATTCTCGAACTAAAAATAAACCGTTTTCTTTCGGATTCAATAATAACTCGGCCTCTTCTCGGGATATTTTACCATGGAACCATCTATAAAAATATTGTTTTTAATTTTTTTTCGCGTAATAATTCGATAAGTATTGTTAATGATCGACAGAGGTTTAATAGGGAATACTAAAATGTTGATTATAAAATCCATACGTAACAACACGACTTTCATGAGCGTACGTAGTATGTGTAGTATAATCAATATTTAAAAATAGTGGTGGTCTTTTCTATGACTAAACATGACGTCATTTATTGCAATCCCAAGAATTTTTGAAACACATACCATCCTTGGAATTTACATATACATGAATTAAAAGAAAATCTTACGGCATGGTATTAAGTTTGACTTGAGCTTTTCTTTGTAATGAATTCATTTTATTAGTCGCAGTGATAAATTCGCTTCCAGTAGGTGGCATTATGTTATTCGTAGACAGAGATGGCGAAGGCAATGGCCACGCACCATTTTCATACTTTTGACAAGAGTCTACAATGGGTAGTGAATGAAAATAATGCTGCAACATTCACATTAAACACGTATCATATTATTACAAGATATTACAAAACTCAAGTTATTAAAAATGAATTATTCGACTTCGTCTGGTGCGTTAAAAGTGCGCTGAAACTAACCTGATTGCAAGACGTTGTATTCTGGAAAGCTTGATTCATTTCCTTTCATTCTTGATAATTTAAGGAAAGGCCAGCGATAAAAAATTAATTCAAAAATTAATAAATCAAGGAATCTTCTTTAATGTCTGCGCCAAATTATATTCATTGTTAATATTTACGTTAAAAATTACTATTATCGATTTCTCATTTTGTATTAAAGAGCAATAAAAAATTACAAATTTTACTTTTTCTCAGCAAGTTTACAGTTTTAATAAAATTAATTTTAGTTCATTGTAACATGTTTAAATTATTATACCATTTACACTGCACAGCCAGCCAGTGTATACACCTGTTCCTTCTTATTATCTAAACAAACGGAAATAAATTAATTAGAGCATGAAAACATCGCTCAGCATGCACAAAATGGTCGAATTACACAAAATGATACGACTTCAAAGTAAGTTACAGTATTCGCAAAAAAGGTAAAATCATTATTATAGGTTAAATTTCGTTAAATACATATCGATGAAATTTCACAAGGGAATATTCGATATCAACTTTAATCGCCAAAATCTCATCTTTTGAAGATAAAACGACGAAAAAGCTTCAGTTATATTTAATCTTTTACTCCTCTGTATCGCAATTGATTAGCTATCCATTTAACTTTTCATTAATCATAAAAATGAAATAAAGTTTTAAAAAATTTATCAATTCTGTAAAAAATATTTCAGGAGAAAGTAGGAAAACGTTATGTAATACTAAAATCATATAGCACCGATGAACGTAAAATTAGTTCAGGTTAATAGGTGACTGAACTACAAAAAGACTAAAATGCTGAAATTTATACGTACGTAGGTAACGTCAATTTCTAGAATTTTGAGATGAGAATTCGGCTAGAAAAATGTTTAATTATTCATTTAACAAATTATGGGATGTGTCGTAAGATTGTAATTACCATTTCAACATATTTCAGAAACTATTAATACTTCTCTTGATAATTAATTTCAAAACTTTATTTCTTTTTTGTTACCCCTTCGGTAAGAAATTTAGGTAGCTGCACATTTTGATTACAGTAATTTGTCATCAATAGGATATCATATGCGTAACACATTCAGCTTTTCATGAGTTATTAATTATAAATTATGCCAAAATTCGTTTTATTGGTCATCCATTAGTTGAAAAAAGAATGTGAAAAATAGAATAACGTCGAAAAGTATTTATAATAGAGAAACTGTAGGGAACTAAAATTATGTTACTTACCAGATTCAGCTCATTAGTAGTTATTCAATCATGAAGAATATTCAACTACACAGAGAGCTGTACTCAATACTATTCAGTAGACACACTGAAAACTAATGTAAATTAAATATTACTTGAATAGTAATAAAATAAATTTTTGATCGTAACACTTGTAAGTTCAACTTGAAATTTCCAAAATAAAACGACAACAGTTTATCGATGATCATGTTGTTTACGTCATTTTTTTGACAAACAATGACTTCCATTATTCTTTTCCTTCCTTTTGAATATTTTTTCAAGAAAATTTGATTTTGTAGTTATGCAGCGCTACAGTGAGTATAAAATGAATTATAGTTTCGTAATTAAGCTGTAGGTAGCGAGGTACCTACAACAAAGAATTTTTCCTTTTTTTTTCTCGTAGAAGAAGATTGTAATTTTTTTCAATTTTTCATAAAATTTTTCAATGAAAACTGAATTCAAATTCAAACTTTTCCTTTTTCCTTTTTTTCACAAAACATAAAATCAGTTATCAACGCTAATACACAAATGTAATAGATTTATGTATTGAAAACAAGATCAACTAAAAAGTACAAACAAGAGGAAAGGAGAAAAACGAGAAAAAATTGTAATACAGTCCGATAAACAAAATACTATCTGGAAGAAATCCATATAAATAAAATCCGAAAATATTAATATAATAAATAAGAAAATTATTAAAGAATTAATAATTTACAGCTTAATACTTATTACAGAAAACGAAAATTACACTAATTATAACAATGAAAATTTAGCGACAGTAGTCTGAATTGAGCAGTTGAAACAATTTAAAATAATATAAATACTATAGAAAAAAAAGTGGTCAGAAACAGAAATACACAGGACGTTTTATTTACATCACCACGCATTTTTTGTCACAACAATGTTTCGTTTTTTGTCGAGAATGATCAGGTTCTTGCATTTTTTTAATTACCACGTCTACAAAGAAAACAATAATTCATCATTCTTATTTCAAAATCTAAATCAAAGCAAAATATCTGTAATTAATTTTAAGCACCTGCCAACTTTTCTTTATTTATAGCGCTCAAACTTTCCGCTAATTCTTGAACAGCATCTATCGAGGGGGGTAAACTATCAACCCAAATTCTTAACATTCGATGGCAATGCTCTTTATAACTTGATGGTCCTGTTATTAAACAAAACATAATACACACGTTTCAATTAAATTATTTTATAATCTATGCAACAGCTTTTGTACAAAATGTTATTAAAGTACCCGTGTACTGGTGTTCAATAGCTTTAATTTGTTCAGCTGTAAAATTCCACCTGTACGCTAATTTTTTCCATTCGCCAGGCTCTAAATATTTATGGGATAATTTCCACAATACTTCTAAAAATCTTTCATTATTTTCCTTTGGTCCCAACAGATCAAAATCTGGTCCTTGAGACCAACGACTTTGTCTTCTAGCAATAGCATGAGCTTCATTTGTCTGCAACAGAGTTAACTGTGAAAAAGAATGAAAACAGTCGGAAACTGTACATAAATTTTTCAATTTTTTTACATTATTTGGATATTCTAATCTGGCAGTTCGAATTATCATGTCTACAATGGCAGTAAAACTTCCTCGAGCGGCGATATATAATGGTGTTTTGCCTCCCTAAGAACAAATGTCATTTTATTTTTGCATTAATATTACCAAGATGAAATGTTGTATTACTTGTTCTCGTTGTTGAATATTGGCTCCAGCTGCTAAAAGTAATTTACAAATTTCTGTATAACCCTGTTCAGCGGCTATGTGCATTGGGGACTGCAATCTCTGCAAAACTCATTAAATTATAATTTTTAATTTATTTCCATGTTAATACTTTGACTGATTTTTTGCTTACACAGTTGAGAGCGTTTATATCAGCATTCTTAGAAAGAAGGAATTCTATAATATGAGCATTATTTGAAAGACATGCATTATGTAATGCAGTATTACCATTCTGAAAAGAGAAAAATCACATGCCTAAATGAAGACACGCGAAAAGCTTTTAGAAATAAATGCTGCTTTATACTTTGCTTTGGGCATTAATATCACATCCGTATTGAACTAACAACTCCGTAATACCTTTACTTCCGTGACTGGCGGATATGTGCAATGGCGTTTGGCCTTTCTGAAAAATGAGAAAAAGAAATGATCGTTTACTAAATGATACTTTCGTCTATCTATCGAAATTTTTCCTACATCTATGATACGGAGGAAACATTCAATATGAATTTTCAGTTCTTTACAACTTCTTTTCTCCGTTTTTATAATTCTTATAATTTACGAAACAATTTTTAAATCATCCTGAGATCCAATATCGTTATCAAGAGCATCAAAAAGACGCAAGCAACAGGAAGGTAGCTATTACGTTAATTACCTTCTTTCGAAAAATAGCCGGGATTAAATACTTATCACTAATATTTTATTGATAACTACGTCACCACATATAATTTTTTTTTATAGGAAAGCAACTAAAGCGCTTTTTGACGTAGATTTGAAATTATCACGAATTTTCAACGAAGTAGGTATTTTAATCGTTACGTATTTGATTTAGCATATCAAAAATGTATAAATATGGTAATAATCTGTCTTTGTTGACATCTGTAAGAGAAATTCATTAAATTATAAACATTTAAGTCATTATTACTCGGTAATTCCTCGTAAGTACCTTCTATATCACTTTTTCACGAAAAATTGGTTTCGTTTGCATGGTATGAAGAGAGAAACGAAATGAAAAAAAGAAAACTCGACGAAGTTGTTTTAAGTAAGTTTAAAAACACTTACTATATTTCTTAGCTGATTTCCCTAAGGTATAAAATTCATTCGTAGGAATTTGTAATGAAGCTTTGCGGTGTCATTTGTAAAACGCGTCAAGTTTAAGGTTTATTGGTAAAATCAGATTGAAACAATACCTGTGCGTATAGATACGATACGGTCGTAATCGTAATTATTCTATGCCTAGTTATTTAATCATGGAACATATTAAAAAGTGCAGTTGTAAAGAAACAATAAATCTTTGATGGCGAATTTCCCAGTAGGATTCTTTAGTGAAGACAATCGATAACATTTTTGGGTAAGAAGTAATTTATTATTAACATATGATATGGGATATCACATAGGTTAATATATTTCAAACATACGGTAATCATTCAAGTTTACACTAAATCTAATTTGACGAGCGAGTTT
Organism: Maconellicoccus hirsutus; assembly: GCA_003261595.1. NCBI lineage: Eukaryota > Metazoa > Arthropoda > Insecta > Hemiptera > Pseudococcidae > Maconellicoccus > Maconellicoccus hirsutus. The sequence goes on along the minus strand of QBDW01005273.1, from coordinate 146,081 downwards.
AATTGAGGCATTTTTTCTCGGATTACTAGATAGCAAAAAAATTACGTTAAATATTTAGTACAAAGAGAATATAATTCGGCAGTGTAATCTTTATATAAGATTTTTTTCATGTTTAAAAGTAGCTACAGTTATTTGCAGGTATATTTCTTCTTACTTGGACACGAGGTACTGAATAACTCGCAAATGAAATGGTAAAATGAAGAGATTTGTTTTTCAAATTATTTATTAAAAAGCATTTCTCAATCATTATCCAACTTTTGTCCGATATGAAACAGTCACTTTTACGGATGAGCTAATATTAGCATTACATGTTGAATCTGATAATGTCAGTTGTAGGGGATTTTTTCTCGTGTTTGTGTATTTGAGTATTTCAATTTGGCCATCGACGCATGAAAAAAAAAATACGTGAAATGGATTTTTTTCGTTCAATAAAGTTTTCACGTCACGAAAAATTCAAAGAGAAATTCAATTTAACTCTTCTTATATAAAATCACTTCATTTGACTAAATATCATTTACCTACCACAAATTTGCTACGTTTTGTTTACTTTTTACAATGTACTCCCAATATTGCTAATGTAACTTTAAAAGAAAAGTTTTCATCGTAATATTACATCACACGCTTCAATTGAAATCAAACCAACGAAAACTAATCAATGTATTTAAGTTTTAAAGTTTTCTACCGCACAAGCACTTTATTTAAATAAGGTAAGTAATGGGTATATTACTCAAGTACTACGAAAGTATTACGGTAGTGAGTATCTTTATAACAGACATCAGACCGTGTTTTATTAGTAATAGTAAAATGAATTCGTCCGTGAAGTAAAAGTTTAATACATTTCAATTAAATGACTTGCGTATCAATGTGTCTAACCTATCTACTTTATTTTTTGTGATCGTAAAATATTGACAATAAAATCAATATATTTAATTAACGCTAATTAAAGAATTGAAAAGGCATTTCACACGCATACATAGTATTTTAATACACTACGTGAGTCTTTATGTATAGTGGATTGATTATCGTATTTGTAGGTACCTACTTAATCGTTTAGTAACTACTTACTTCCTAGTACTTACTAAGAATTAATAACTTTTTATCATACAATACCTATTACCTACTTAATTACTCGTTGTTAATTTCTCTATCATACTTCGAACAATTCATTTTTTTCAGATTGCCCAATAAACATGATTACTATGCAGATCATGTAATAGGTATCTCCATCTGCTATTTAGATAAGCAAGTTACCTGGTTTCGATTTCACATAAGTAATACTAGATACGGATAATTCTACAGCAGTGAAAATATGGAAAATACATCAAATACGGATTCTAGGTGAGTCTATGTACGCCTTGCTGATAACCCAACAAACAGACTTCCAAAAGATTTTGGCCGATAGTATCATAAACGGTACAGGTTAGAACATTTACAGCGTATGTTTCCATAGAAACGTGACGTCATTATTTCTAATTGGAAGTTCGTTTTATGTTTCTTTAAATTTGAAATTTTCATGTTTGTTCTCTCCAGCGATGACGTTGTTAATACAAATGTCAATCATACATGCAACACCAACAACTATTTAAGTATCTGCTTCACGGACCAAATCAGTTTTAAAATAAACGGCTAATATTTGCATTAACACCGAAATGTAAACGTTTTACCGAAAACAAATCCAATAAAATACACCCTGCTGTATTCTTCATAACTTTTAAATGAAAACATGAATTTTCTTTGAATGAGCTATCGTCTTTTTTCAACGTGAAATTTTCCGCTACGCAAACTCTTTTGATGAAAATTGTTACTTTTCGTAGTTCACAGAAGCCAAATAAATTCTTCAGTCAACAACGTCACGTTTTCCTTAAAGGAGACGAATTCGACGAAAAAAAAAAGCAGATAATTACTATAGCTAACTCGATACACCGAACGTTGTGAAAAAATAAGCAAGTAATTAAAAATGTTCTTTTTATTAAACATCCTAAATCTACATTCTACACGAAAATTAACATTTTATCGGAAAAACTTTCATACCGGATTTGAAAAAAAATCTTTACAGTTTTTAGTTACTTAAACGATTGCTGTCTTGTAAAAAATGCCTCATTTTATGTTTTACTTAGGTGTAGGTCTATTTCGTATCACTTTTGATACGTGCGAATTTATTAAATAATAGATATATTCCTCTGAAATTTACCATATTACTTACTTATAAAATTTTCATAAGTGTCCACATGTTTTGAAATGTTTGAGAAACATTAAAAATGAACATGGATGACAAGGTAGGCAATAAAGTGCCCATTATTTTTGAATATTATCGAGTGCCTGTTAATGCAATGTTTGTAGTTCGGCATATAACTACAGTGGCGTAGCCAAGGGGGGGCAAAGGGGGCACTTGCCCCCCATGGCCTTTTATTTTTTGTTTCGACGTATCGTAGTTTGTTTATAAATTAAAGGAATAGGAAAAGAAATCGTTTGCAATTTCTGGTTGCCCACTAATTAAAAAAAATTTTGACTACCTGGACTCGTTTTGCCCCCCCCCCCCTGCCAAAATCCTGGCTACGCCACTGTATAACTATAAATAGTAGTTTTTGTAATCGAACGTATAAAATACCTTATGTTAATTGTGAGGAAAACACGTTTAAAATTTGATAAAATTACCTACAACGTTTCTCTACGTAAAATTAAAAAAGAGTAAAAAGCGTATTCAACATTGGACATTTTTTTATTGAACTATTTCACGCTATTGTAAGCGTCGCGTATATTTTCAAAAATTAACCCACTTCGGTGGTAAAGTCGGTACTAACATATATGAATAAAAAATAAGCTAATATGCGCTTGCAAAACAAACGTCGAGTTCAAATTCAGATGCAATATTGCAACAATTCATAATGAACGCGCCAATAATATTGAATAATTTATTTGTATTGATGAATAGCAATTTGATATTTTCACCGTGCTTTAATGAACATCAACAATATATCGATATTTTCCATTGGTTAGATAGATTATATAGAATAATTATCAAAATATAGGTAGCTACGTTAGGTAGCTTGAAATTTTCACTCATTTCAAACCTAATATTCAAATTTATTTTCAGCTTATAATTTCGTTTTTTATTCAAATTGTTTGAATTATACACTTTCGTGTAAAAGCAATTATAAATAGGAAGTTGGAAGTATGCTATGTGAGCTTTACAACCCAGTCCTGAACTTTTGTCACTGAAGTTGAAGAGTGAGCTGTTTTAGAAAAAGGGTGACATAAAAATTCTTTTTTTATTGATACTTCGTAATTCGTTATGAAATATGTCACAAAATTACCTTTCGTCATCGAATACTGATAAGATCTCGCATCCGAGCTTAATATACTTTATCACGCCTCACAACTTCAAGCACCATTTTTAATACGCCATACCAACATATACCATCATCATCTATGCCATCATTGTTTTTACAAATTACCTTGAATGAATAATTTTAATGAAAAATTTTCTTAAGTGTCTTTTTTCAAAAGGCAAGAATATACTTGATGCCATTCAAATACGTAAGGTCTACTTCGTTATTGCAATTTCTCACTTATTAAATTTATTCCAAATGAAGAATTTTGTTACTAGTTGAAAAAGACATGCAAATGGAAGATAGAAAAATGTTTCATATTACTGTGTATTAATCGACGAACAATTTCGTACCATTAAAAATTGTTCCCCTCTATTAAACAATTGATTTATTAAATGCTCGATACTCGTAAAAAATTACACAGTTCAGTACCCAGCTACTAATCCAAATAATTAGTAAATATTGAATCGATACAAAGTAGTTTCGAATTAAACTCGTACATTTAGATTTGTTAAATATTCGATTAAAATGCAAAACTCGTTGTATAATTTTAGCAAAGAAATTACCTTTTTTCTATCTTCTTACTTTTTACCATAAACTCAAAGCATTCACTGCTAATTCAAAGTGAGAGTAATTTTGAAATTCTGAATCGTGACTCGAAGAGAAAAACTTTTAAAGAGGAAGAAGTTACGAATACATCAAAAAAAAAACTTTTAAACAACTTGAACTGTATTGGTTAAAGGAAATGGACAAAGACACAAAACAAAACGTTCTCCGTAACTATTTAAAATCATTTTGGAAAAACCTTTACTCAGAATCATCGCAGTATTCAAGTAATTTGTAAATCGACTTTTCGTGAAACCTTTCAACTACAAGTAACATTTAATGCTATCTTCAACACTTCGCTTTAACGAAAACACACAAGGGTGTCAATTTTGAATTAGCTTTCATCCCTAAATCTTTTTCAATAATAGTGTTAAAAGATCGTCTTGTAGGTTTCACCATATAACCAAAAGGATAAGACCTAATATTTAAATACCTACTTAGAAAATTTCCTTTTGTTAGTTTACAATTTTCACCTCATTGGTTGAACCTGTCTCAGAAAACGAAACCGTATCGATAATTTATGGAATCTTTGTCGGTCAAGTTAGTAATTTTAATAATTCAAAGCTCGTTAAAATATAAAAATATCCGCAAAACATGGTAATAAATTATAACAGCGTAATGTAGAATATCACGTTATTGCGTTTTTTCTTTCTTTTTTTTTTTAATAACAATAATTGCTTCAAGTTTGGATATAAAACATGCATGTGATATGAAAAATTAAAGTAGCGAAGTACTAGTAATACTATGTACCTATAGTTATACTCATTACTCTGTACCAAATGCAATGATGGTTACATGATTAGTATCGCGCTAAAATGTTCATTTTATAATAGTTTGTTTCATTGTTTTTGAAAAAATTTAACGCAAATTTTTTTTGAAACAAATTATTATCCGATGTCGTGCGATTTAATATTCAAAATATTTGGTATTTAGTATTTACAGTCCAGTCAATCTAGCTCGAAAATGGACTCGAGCTAGCAAAACGAGAAGATAAGCTGAATTTTGGTATTACCTAGTATTCGATACCCTTTACAACGTACTTCACTCCGGAACTAATGTCATGCTTGCAAGTTTACTTTGTTGTGGATCTAAGCTCCTTAAAATCAGTTTTTCGCTTATATCTTGGCGAAAACAGGTTTTATCAAAAAAATAGTTCAGTTCAAAATTGAAACCCACTAAATTCTCTACAAAATGCATATATTAAGAGTTGATGTAACTGGCTTAGATTCTGAGCTACCTGCGATTGAAAAAGGGGCATTTTTCGTGAATAGATGACTTTTTAGCATAATTGTGTAGGGTACAGTTTTTCAGCTCTAGTGTAGCAAAAAATGATTCTATGAAAAAAAATTGGCTTAGTTCGAGGTTGATGCCTACTAAATCCTCTACAAATACTGTATCTACAAACCTATGCTAAAAAATAATCACCCCCCCTTCTTTGCGACGTCACAGCTCAGAAACTAAGAAAGCAATCTAACTTCTTTATAATGAAATTTATAGAAAATTTGGTCACCTTGCATTTCAGTTATTACACATTTTCACGAAAAACCATTTTTTCCCATGGATACAGGTAAAAAACCAAATTTATGCGAATTTTGTCAAAAATTCACGAAAAATGCTCCTTTTTCAGTCGCACGTAGCTCGGAATCCAAGCCAGTTACATCAACTCTTAATATATGCATTTTGTAGAGAATTTAGTGGGTTTCAATTTTGAACTGAACTATTTTTTTGATAAAACCAGTTTACGCAAAGATATAAAAAATGTTTTCAAAGGTTTCTTATGGTCTGCAGGTCTAGAACACTCTAACACGTATGTATTACGTAATTTGACACAAATACTAACAATCTAAGAAATATTTTTACCTAAAATCTGTATTTGGGATACCTACTGTAAATACATAGGTAAGGTATGTACACTAAAGCTATCATGAAAAAAAGATATAATAGAAAAATGAAAAATTCAATTCGACTATAGACGTTTTAAAGGAACGCCATAAAATCAATCCCTCTATACCTAAGGTACTAAAAAACAAAAAAGAATGAATAAATAGAAAAAAAAACTTTATGACAAGGGTATTTTTTATTTATATTATTACTTTTTTCGTTTTTCGCAAAAATGACGTCAAAACAAATTACTTTGTATTGAGATCTCATTATTGTATTTTGTAATACATTTCATGATCAGTATAACAATATGTGGATAGCGAATATCTTGGCATGCGAATAATTATTTTGTATCGTAGTTGATAGGTACTTTGAAAAGCTCACGATGTAACAAATCCTCCATTTAGAAAAAAATTATCGCTAGAAATACTCGCGTCATTCATTCCACTAATAACTAACAAATTCTCCTGATGGCAAAAAAATTGCCACTGTAATTTTAATTTCTACAACGAATTAATATGCATTGTACTTTGTAATATTCAGTCTATAATTTTTAACGGGAACAGTTCATATGAAAAATTCAACACCTTGAATAAATAAGAACCGAAATTCAACAAAGACAAAAGTTAAACAGACGCTTTCATTTATATAGCCTACTTCGATAGCTTACATCTTACAACGCAATTCTGTAAGAAAAGAAATTAACTCCTTAATACGTCATGAGTATCGTCAACTTCTTCAAGAGGAATGGTTTGTAACAACATTGACAGCAAAACTTCAAGCTAGTTTCGCTTGGTAGTTGAGTTACTCCGTGCTCGACAAATGCTTAGCATGTATACTTACGTTATTTTGTAAATCTGTCGGATTTCCGTCTTCTAAAAGTAGTTGAACTACGTGAGTTTGACGATTTTCAACAGCCACGTGTAAAGGTGTATTGCCATCTTCATCTTGCACCAGTATATCTGCATCGTGATGCAATAAGAAGTCAACAACTTCCAGATGACCCTTCGCGCACGCCGAGTGTAACGGGCTATCACCTCTCTGTAAAAAATACATGGGAAATTAGAAAAATAAAATAAAAAAGCGAATATAAAAACAGGCAAATCGATATGATGCAGAGTATCGGAAAAATATCAACTTGAAAAACGACGACTAGTTATATGCGTAAGGAAAATTGAGTCGAGTTGAAAATCCCACCAGGGAATCGTGTTAAGTTGTGGTCGAAGTCGAGAGCTTAATACAACTTGCCTCAACGGAATTTTCCCGCCATATACGTTAACTTCACGCAGTAAAATTCTCTGAATCATTTATAAAGACGTCGTACTCATAAGTGGTAACTTTTACGAAATTTCTTCATCGTCTTAAGCGTTATTTTCCTTAATGGAGCTAATACAACGTACCTAGGAAAGCACCGTTTATGAATAGGTTCGAAAACACAACTTTTTTATGTTCTCCATCGCGCATAACATTGGTTTGCAATAATACTTCGGCCATCTCACAATGTAATTTCACCAATTGCAAATGTCTCACCAAGAAGCCACTTTACCGGTTTCAAATCGAACTACAAATTTTATTTGCTTCCCCGAACGCAATTTCGAGCACTTCTTCAGTCAGCCTCAAAAAGAGAAAAACATAACGCGGTATCTCTGAAGGATAAAAAAAAAACGCTCTTATAAGGTAGAAAGAGATCACACCAAGCGTAGAAAACCCAGCGGAAGAAAGAAAGAGGATGCGATTCTTCTGTATGGTTCTCTCACCATTATCCACCAGGGAAAAATGTAACGTAAATAACGAGTGTATTTTCACGGTAAACAAGGCCATGCGATGAAATTTTCGCTTTTTTTCTCCAGAACAGCCACGCCAAGATTTTCTTCTCGTGATTTGTATTTTTGTAAATGTGATTTAGGAGAGTAACCTACGTCAAAGTTTATTTTCTTTATGAATCGATACACTACACACTAAGTATATTCTTGTACTCGTATTAAGTATTCCGGTATTTTACGAGTGTTCCGTAATGAACGTTAATAACGAGCAGGGTAGTCTTTTTTTTTCCTTATACTACAACGAAGTTCTGTGCTTATAATTTCCCTCCGTAACAAATAACACTCATGTTGAAAAACCTATATCTGCCGATAATGAGAATCCTCGTTTAATTTTACGATCGTTCGGATCGATGCGTTGAAGCTAACGTTCGATGGAGGTTTTCGTTCTTATTCGTGTCACTCTAATCATTTGTATTGAGCTGCTCAGTACGGTGAAATTTTTGCTGAAGATGAACTTCCTCTCTTAAGATTAAAATATCTGCGTACCCTAAATTTCGTTAATTATAAATACTCGTAGAATGCGGTATCAGGTTATCATTTAAAACGAATTTGATTAATTTGCTTGCTTAAAAGATGAACATAAGGAAATCTTTATGTACCTATTAGGTTCAGATATTTTACCAAGATAAACGTTCATTAAGGCATTGTTCATTCACGACCACATTAGACATAAATGAATAGTAATTTCCAAAAATCCGAAAAGCTATAGATAGATAAGGTATGTATCACTACCAACATTGTATACCTTTTTCTTCAATAGAAAAACAAATCCATTGCCATCAATTGCACTTTTAAATAAAAAAAATTGTAATTCACTTAGTTCAAAAACCAATGAGGAGCCAAAATCAATCAATTCTTCGACACTAAGTGGTACCTTTGTAAAAGTACAGATACCCAGCTAAAATCGACCATTTTCTATCTTCTACAGGATGAAAAACTAATAATGCACAATATTTCACAGAACATAGATAAAAAACATTTTATGAAGGCTGTTCTAACTTGGAAATTGAAGGGACGCCGAATTTTAACTCGAATAATCCTGTTAATGGAAAAAATCTGTAAGGCCATACAACAAAACTGGTCAATGGATATTTTTGCCTAATTTCTAAACTGAAGGAGTTACAAAGCGAAAAAGATTTCCATGCAAGTAGCGCCTTCAATATTGCAGATATGCAAAATTTTGCTATTACCTTCTCTGTAGATTTTAATTAGGTAGTTCTACGAAAAATATGACAACAAAATTTGCATATCTTCAACATTGAAGGGGTGCTACATCACGTGGAAATCTTTTTCGCTTTGTAACTCCTTCAGTTCAGAAATTAGGCAAAAATATCAAACGATCGATTTTGCAGCGCGTAATGAGATCTACAAGAATGTCATTAAAAATTTTTTCTATCAACAGAATTTTTAAAGTATTTTCTGGACTGCTATCTACCGATGAGATATTGTGAATTACTCGTTTTTCAGCCTTAAGATTTTTCTAAACGAATTTCTTCTTAACAATCGAACTCCATTATACATGTAGATAGTTAGATACCTATACAGGGTGTTCCGGAGTAGAAGTAAGGCCTTCAACCCAGAAACTGTGCAACATAAACTGAATCTATGTATGCATGTTTACGTAACCTCCGGGCCAAAGGGGGCAGCAAAATACTTTTTCAAAAATTTTTTTTAAATTTCGTTTACCAATTTTGAATAATCATTTCTCAATTACTAAAATAGATAGAAATATGCGGTTTCCTCTGGGAGAAAGAGAATTTTATCTAGATTATACTAGTGTGAATGATTTTTGTGTTAGGTCAATATTCAAGGTTGTAAATGACAAATTAGAGAAGAAAATGCGTTTCAAATTGTGAAATTTTCATTATTTTTATTGAATTATTCAAATATTTCTTCTCGTAATACTCGTATATGACTTTAATAGATGTTTTTAGGAGGAAAAATTCTCATCTCTCTATCTTAATTAGATTAAAAATTATGAAAATTAAAATTTCCAAAACTTTTCAAAATGATGTAAGTTTTTGCCATTTTTACAATTTTTGGACGACCATAACTTTTTAACCATGTGTGATAGAGAATTGAGGTTTGCAGCATTGTACAGGACGGTTTTTCCCCCTCCACAAACACTCATTACAGTGATTGGTCATCGGTGAAGCTTTTCATGAATTCGTAATTTAAAAAAAATATCTTCTCATGAGGGTCATTTTAACAAGCGCTTATACCGCTGCTCCTGCGGCTCGGAGGTTAGGCAAAGGTGCATACATAGACTCAGTTAATGTGGCTCAGTTTCTGGGTTGAAGGGTTTACTTCTACCCCGGAACACCTTGTATATTAAAAAGATTTCAACGAAATTCCAAGAAAAACTACGCGTTCATGAATTTCGCGCTTTTTTATTGATACAGTATTCAAAGTACAGATGCAAAAACAAACAGTCAAACAGAAAAAAAAAAATTTGTTCAGTTTGCAAAGAAATTTAAAATAAATCATAATTTAAGACTCACGGGTCTTCGTCTTTTATAAGTTTTACGGCCTTTCACCTAAATTAACATGCGAGTAAAGCAACCATTCTTTTTACATCTAAGGTTCCCGATTTTCTCAAGTCGAATTCTTTTTTCCTTTTTTGTATTAAAAAAAAAGTACGCTGATTTCTTTGAAATTCTAACACAACGTTCGTCAAAAAAAATTCCATTCTAAATGTTCTCAACATATTTGTCTCATTTCTATGATGATTTTTGCAAGTAATACGTGCATAAATAACGAGAAATTTTTGTTTTAAATAATTCAAGACGATGTCGAAATATTATTAATTTAGATTTTATAAAGATATAACAATTTTCACGACATAGGTAATGGGTATTTCATACTCTTGATCGACATCGAAATAAAAGAGATTTAAATTGCTAGCGCTACTAGTCCTAAATTTGTGCTAACAAACTACCACCCTCCGTTTGAGCCAGCTGATTAAAATAAAACTTTAACAAGAACCAACAAAGCATTGTGGTTTTTGCGTTTGAAATTATAAAAGAATTCAATTAAAGAATGATAAGGTATTATTTTGTGATAGAATATTTCACACAGAAGCGAAAACGTATATCTTCTTTTCACGGCTTTGAAACAAATCTCTCACCTAAAATATACCTCTTTTAAAAAATTCATCATCGTATACGCACCTTTAGGCGAGTATTTATTATTCAACCAGAACTCTGGCTGAAACGTTGAATGAATTTAAACGCTAGTTTCCTCGATGGAAAAATCTACCGAGTAAGCATTGATTTGACAAGTTAAGATGGAAGTTGTTAAAACAAATTTCGACAAAAGCGAAATAATCCTTTATTATTAAATAATTAAAACTCCAAATTTGGCTCATACAGTGTACAGTGTTCATGAAAAATTCACCAAAAACCCGTCGCAAATCTTGTTTACCAAAGCAATAGCGGTCAAATTAATTTGAAATTTGTCACTGACAAAGTAACGAGGGAAGCGTGAATGCTATGTAGTTAGTTACATATGAGTTTAAGTGAATATCATCGTAGAACGTGTATTTTTGGTACATCTACATGCATAGCATCATGGTAATGTAATTTGTTGTAGGTTACCAGTCAGTTACTAACTAGGTAATTAGGTTTACCTATTATCTATTCGTGGATATACATGAATACTTCCGTTTGCATACGAATTGTTACGGTACAAGTGAAAAATTGTGAATTTGTAATACTAAAGTTAAACAAAATTACACCATTGTCTTTTTACAATGAAGGTAATGTTTCTTTTTCAAAAAACAAAAAGCAGGTAGTTTTCGACATGAAGCGCACATACCAACAAATATATCCACGTTTAATATATAAAGTACCTGGCTTTTCTACAAATACGCGTGCTTTTTCGATTTTACTTCGCAAATTGTTTACCTCAAAAAGTTTAAATTTTTTATAAAGTTACTTTAGGTTTATGTTGCACATAAAAGCTAGAAAACGGAAATATAAGATATAAAGAAAATTACCTTATCAACGGTGGTTGGATTGGCTCCAACATGTACGAGTTTTTGAACGATTTCAATATGTCCCCCAATGGCAGAATGATGTAAAGCGGTTTGATGATCTACATCAACTGCGTCCAAATCTACTCTATCTAAATTATCTAATAAAAAATTAACTACTTCGAGTCTGTTGTTTCTTGCAGCGCACATCAATAGAGTATATTGCTTCTGTAAAATAAAAATTTTAATAAACACAAACAATTATACTAATAAAATTATCCATTTTTAACGAACAGTTCAAGGATACAAAAAGGGAAATTAACGTACGAAAAAAATTCTTCAATGAATAGACCTAAAATGATTGCTAGATGCATAAAATTGATTGAAATGAGAAAACGAATTTTGAAAATGAAAAATCGACTGTCATTAGATGAAATAAAAACTCCATAGAAGCTCCGTATTCGCCAATTACAAAGGCGCCACGTAGTAAGAACAAAAATTTCATCATTGCAGGACGAATAAAAAATGAAATATCGAGGTACCTATTAGGTATGAATCTTGTTTTGCCTATTACGCGTTTCCGTAGTCGACTGGAAATACAATATCTATGGTAACGAGCGAGTTGAAATTTCTATCTGAGATTCACCTTCGCATGTGCGTTTGTGTATAATGGTTTCTTTATGCCTTCATAAAATACCATAATCTCAAAATAAGCTTCGTGATCTTTGCACCAAAGAAAATAATACAAATTTGTTGTTCATTAATGCGCGAACTTCGATTAAAATTATGAGATGTTTTGAAAACCATATTGCCCACATGGTTAGAATTCCGAGATACCTAGTTACAGTAATTACCTACGTAGCTATACTTTTCGCGTTAAAATAACTAATAAGGGAACCTTCCCACGTCGCAATTTCAGAATTCGATGAAACTTGGAAAGATTAAAATTCACATCAAAAATTTTCGTAGTCAAGTTTTTAACTGAAAAATTTCATTATTCAATTTTTTACGAATTTTAAAAATTTTGAATTTTTACCCCCCTCCCCCAAGCCAACTGTTGATCCTATTGAAATTCTGATAACACATTAACGATAGAAAATTTAATTTCCTACAAGTTAATATATACATTTTATTTTTTAGCATGCTTCGTTTTCGAATTATCGAGCAAAAACTTGAGGAAAACAGTATTCAGCGATTCCAGTTACGCGAGACGCGAGTTGGCACGTCACTTACGCGGCAGCGACTAGTCGTCGCGCTTTATTGGAATCATATGCAGTTGTGGTCATTACGTTTTTGCTTGATAACTCAAAAACGAAGCGTGCTACAAAATAAAATGTATATATCAACTTGTAGGAAATTAAATTTGCTATCGTTAATGTATTTACAGAATTTCGATAGGATCAACAATTGGCCAGGTATTGACAAAAAACCATTTAGAGGAGCTAAAAATTTTTTGATCGATGCTGCCAAGTTTCATCGAATTCTAATAGTGCGACCTGGGAAGGTTCCCTTGTAAGATAAATCGAAAATAACTTTCAAGTACCTCATCGTTGGTATTTTGCAAAAGACGAAAAATTGAATCAAAAATGCAAATTGCCTGGATTTTTTTGGTTGATTTCTACATTTCAAATCAACCATTTTAGTATCCAGCTTGAAAAATATTTTAGAAAATTTTACACAAAAAACATTTCTATTCCTTTTAACTTTGCTTTCGTTAAGAGATTTAAATTCCTCAAAATTTTATGAAAAGTGAAACATAAACCAGATTCAACTCGAGTTTTTCTAAAACATCAAATATGAAAATATTAGTTATGTGAACTTGTACATTATTTAGAACTATTGGAAAGTGAAATTCATATCTTTTAATAACGCAAAGGAAAACTTCCACGATTCATTTCAATTTTCAGATCGTTGAAATATCTTTACATATTTATCAAACCTTTCATAGTCAAAATATAAATTGGAATAATAAATTTAAAAGAAAATTATTTTATTTTTATTCCGATAATAATCTTAAGTGCAAATAACCTTTCAAGTCAAAATTGAAAAATTTTTTCGCGATAAAGCCACGTAAATTGATGAAAGTACTTGTATTTTTATACTGTCAAGGTTGATGATTGAAATTCGAGCGATTTAAATCCAAAGCGTGTCTACTTAGCTTTTACATTGCCTTTTTTTTCTATTTGTTTAGTAAAAAGTAGGCAATGCTGAAAAAAAAATAAAAATAAAAGTCTTATATATTGTGTTGTTATGCCTTACAGTACACACTACATATTTATTACTCATTGCTCATACTAAATTTCTGATTTATAAAGTGAATCAGGTACTGGCATCTGAACAAGAAAATTACTTTTTCAGGGCACATTTTTATGAACATTTTTCACACAGCTCGTTACGTTTTAGGGTGAAGAATTCATTTCAAGATAGAGAAGACTTGATAATCCTGCGCTACAAAACCATTCTCATTTTGACAATAAACAAAAAAAATTTCGGGCCCGTCCGGGATTTGAACCCGGGACCTCCTGCACCCAAAGCAGGAATCATACCCCTAGACCAACGGGCCGTCAACAATGAATTGTTAAGAAAATGCTAATATAAACCTTTTTAAATAGAAGAACAAGTAAATGATAAATTGAAATTTTTCGGTGAATGTAATTTTAAACCGGTTAGATGCAGCTTTGCTGATCTACTTTCTAATTCGTATCTACTCAACGCGACACGTTCCGCGAGTCAGTGAAATGAGAACTAGCAAGATGCTACGTGGTCCTTCCTCCGTGTAACGAACGTGGTCGAGTTATGAATTGGTATAAAACTCAAATATTTATGTTGTAAAATTAAATTTCAAAAATGTCGATAAAAGTGTGTAAATAATACTTGAAAAAAGTGTTTTTTTTATAATGTTGCCGATTAAATAATGTAAAAACGTGTTTTTACGAATTAATCGATAAATTTTTTGAAGTAAATTATAATATACCGAAAATGATTCCCTATATTTTTCAAGGATTAGGCAAATATAGCAAAATTATGGTGGAAAGGAATTTAAAAAAGTTCTTAAAAGTGGATTATTATCTAGGTACTCTTTTAAAGTGAGTAATCCTACGTCAACACTTTTCCTTTAATGCTTCGGTAAATTTTAAGGTAGCTAAATTCGTTTCACGGGTTGAAAATCTAAAATGTTTTCAAATAAAATATCCTTGAAGTTTCGTGCAATCTCATTACAAAGTAAGTATCACCATTAAAAACAGTGGTTATAAAAATTTGGCTAAATTTATGTAAAATACACTACTTGATTAGATTGATCCTTTTACAGTATTTCAAAGGTAGTAGGGAATAGATTCTAACTTTTTTTTTTCAGTAAAATATAAAAATAAATATTATACCGCTACGGTATTAAATTAACCTTTATGAGCAGGGAGACTTTTTCAATGAAATTTTCCCACAATATGAAATACAGAGTAAATTATTAAATAGATGAGTAGAGAAAACTTCTAGTACTTTGGCATCAAATTGTCCGCTGAGAAACGTTCATTATTTAGAAAAACTTTTTAGACAGCAACTTTTTCCATCAGGTTGTGGTTATTTTCACTTTAAACTTTTGGCTAGAGTAGCTCGAAGTGCCTTACGTGTTTGATAATTTAAAAGTGATTTCAAGGATCAAAAAGAGGAGAGACAACCGAAGCATAAAGCACCTATTATAACCAACAGACATCACACGTACCCGATTTAGTGAAATTCGACGGAAAAAATCGACTATATTTACGTTGAAATATTAATTTATAAACAGGCGCAATAAGGTATACGAATCTTCCAATAATTTATAACTCGATAAACACCACGCTCACGTTTCCCAACATTCACCACCTACTTGGCTCATTTCCAATATCGGAAAAAAAACGTACAATAAAAATGTTGAGTTGATAATTATTAAAAACCTACTTTATTGACTGCACTAACATCCGCTCCGTGATTAATTAATAATTGAACTGCTTCCCTGTGTCCATGCCAAGCCGCCATTAAAATAGGCCTCATTCCATACTGCAAAAAAATTGAATAAATAAAAAATCAATTTACATATTGCGTTTGTTCGACGCGTAATGGAATTATTGACAAGATTATAACGAAATGATTTCTAAATAATGTTTACGTTAACGTATATAAAAAAATTGCGTGTCTTTCGTGTCTCGTAAACTAAAAAGGAGTATGTGTAATTCATAAGATCTAAACGATTACCTACAATATTTGCTTTAGTAATTTCCAAGCATGAATTAGCCACGGAAAAAAAACGTAGCATAAGTACAAGTATGTAATGTGATTATTTTCCTATAGCGACGACCTTACTCCATGAGTGTTTCAAGTTTAAGGTACTTTTACGTCCGAATTAGAAGAAAGTTTTATCGATTCAAAGCAACAAAGTAACAACTAATTTATGTCTTCATGCCATATAGCACAAAAGTGTTTTCCCTACGTCCAACAAGTTGAAAAGTTATCAAATCTATTCTCATTTTGCCATGAAGAAAATAACGTATTCAAAAATCGCGTAATTAATTGATACGACCGCTACATTCGACTTTTTTCAAAATAACGATTCTCAGGCCCATGACACACGAGCAGTATTTTACTGCTCACTGCCGCAGTATGAAAAGCATTGATACCAATGATAGCGAGATGACACACGAGCAGTATTTTACTGCTTACTGTCGCAGTAAAATACTGCCGCAGTATACTGCCATTTTAAATACCTTTTCTTATATCGGAGTGGACACACGAGCAGTAAAATACCGCGCGTTTTGCGTTCACAACTGCTCGGGAAAATCGAACTCGCGGTATTTTACTGCGGCAGTAAGCAGTAAAATACTGCTCATGTGGCAGTTCCAAAATTTGCAGTAAAAAACTGCGGCAGTATTTTACTGTGGCAGTAAGCAGTAAAATACTGCTCGTGTGTCATATGCCAATGTTGGCATTTTCATCAGGAAAATTTTCAATTCACTGAAAAAATCGATCGAGGGACTTTATATTGTTTTTACAATACAAGTATCACTAAAAGCCGGAGACTAGGGGAGTTAAAAAATTCAAAAAACTTGATTAAAACATTTTACATGTTTTTTTTTTCAACACAAAAAAATAATATAGTCATCGAAAAAAATATCAGGATCGACAGAACCGATATCAAGCAGTGTTGCCAATTCAAATTTGAAGAAATCCCCACTTCATGAAACAAGAAATCCCCACAAAAATCCCCACCTCTATTTTTCGTCTGTATAGTCCGTTTTAAATAAGAAAAGAGTCAGAGTGACGTCAAAAATTGGTATAGACGACGCGGTATTCAAGGGGAAAGGAAAAGGTAATAAGTCACACTTTCAAACAAAATAAAGCTTTATTTTTATCAATTTTTGTTATTGTTGCAATGATTTGTTTTGGTTTCTAGTACGATCGTCCTTATGAGGTCACTCTCTTCTTATTTGAAACGGACTAGGTATATTTCCGCAACAAGCTTTTTTTCTTTTTTTTTTTTTTTTGGTCGTTACATGGTGTAAGAAGTCAACATTACCAACAAACAAAGTCGGAGAGATGAAATTGTAATGATAAATTTTAAAAATAAAGAACAGAGAAAAAAACACTTAAAAAACGTCACGGAAATGGTGAAAATCTTTAAATTTGGTACAAAATCCCCACTTCAGTCAAAATTCCCACATAAATCCCCAGCATTCTCAAATTTAGTGAAAAATCCCCACGCGTGGTGATAAATCCCCACACCTGGCAACACTGATACCAAGACTCATCATAGGATAAAATCTTAAAAACGTAAGAGAATTCACAAATTTGACGGTAAGCTTTGTAACGGCCAAAGATAATGCGTTTGCCAAAAGTCATGAAACTACTATTATACAAGGAAAAAGATTACGAGTTTCCTATAGTAATAAACTTTATAACATGAAATTCCCTGATGTTCTTTGCGAGATCTATCGCTCCGCACAGATTAACGAGCGCCGCTGCTTTTTATTGAAAAGTTTTGCTGAGGTGCGTTATCTTACTGTAATAGACTTAGTTTCACACTGCCACAACCTAATAAGGACATTATTCAAATAAAAGCTCATCTTTTGCAAAACCAAGGATTAAAAGCCTGTGACACAATTATCGAGCCACAAAAACCACATGATATGCAACAACTACGTGACACCATCGAGTATAATTTTCGACATTTATTTCAAACAAGCGGTTTTTTCACGTTAAAATATTTTTTCATCGAGACATTCATTCAATAAAAAGTGAATACGCGTTATATTAAAAGAAAAACGAGCATTATAAATTATTTCGAGTTAAAATTGAATAATTTTCAATATAAATGTCCCTTGAATAAGTGATAAACGCAACCTCTACATACACACAAGTATCGAGATTCACGAGAAAATTCGTTTTCGACACGAGAAAATTTTTATAATAGGTACTGCTTCGGTTAATAGCTAAAAAAAAGTTTTTCAGACTTATAAATTTTTCAAGCTCATTGAATACTCGAGTCATTTTAATTTTATAGTTATAATGAAGACGTCTTTCCATTTATCTAGAACAATACGAGTAAAAAGAAACGGAACGAAAAACCGCTGGAATTGTTGAAATTGATTTTTCTACATCAGTCGCAGCATCTGCTCTTCTATGAAAAACTTTCGCACATAAATCTCTACCATAAGGAAAAATGATCTACATCTTTTACCTATGGGCTATTCTTTACTATTGTATCTTACCACTGTCCGTCTCTTATCTCGAGGCAGTTTTTCTTCAATAACAACGGGTATATTTATCTAAATTTTTACAACTATCAAGTTATATAATAGGGCTACATTTTACAAAAATTACCGCTTACCTTTGCCAGCAAAGAGACAGATTTTTATATCATTATTTACCTCATATTTTCTTAACTTTTTACAACAATACTAGTGAAGTTGCGTTTTTTCTATTTGACTCGCAATCTTACACAATTTCCTTTTTTAGGTTTAAAGCCAAGCTTTTACGTGTAGAGGGTGAAATTCGTGATGGAATTTATTTACACCCTTGCCTATTACCTTCAGACACGAGGTTTGAAGGATTCCTCGACTATCTGAGAATAGTGAGCTAGGTGTAATTCCTGTGGCAGAAGGGGTGAAATGTTCAAGTAGAGAATGTAGATTTAATAAAAAACACCGTTTGCGTGAGACGAATTACATATATTCGTAAGCATAAATACAATTTGGGATATCACAGTTTCAAAAATTTGGTCATATGTCGAATCAGCAAATCGTTACATCCCCGCAAAATGTAAAGCTTCCACTTATGCGATAAGGAAGTAGGAAAATATAGGAAAATAAAAAAAATCCAAGTTAATGAAAAACTAATTCGAGTCAAATATCCAAACGGTGCATTTTCCATTGAGCAATGACCTAGTAATAAAACAGCGATTAGAGCATATTCACAAGAGGCACATCTTATCAAAAAGAAGAATATGAATTCATATATTTTCTTGAATCCCTGAATAATGCACTCGACTACGAGAGAAGGAACAATTTTCAAAAGAATTATAAAAATTGACAAGACAATTGATGGATTGATCGATCTTATGTACCATTGCGCGACACACTTTACATGCGAATAGTGAAGCAACATACTTCAATTCACTCGTGCCACACAAAGGTCAGCCGATCGATCCCCGCTAATGCCAGAAAATTTTTTTGTGAAGTTTGATTTTTTTTTCATTTTTTTACTTGGTGAGACCATCAATTATTGATAATTTTACCTGTTACATGAGTTTTTTACTTATTAGCTCATTAATATTTCGAAAATCACGAACGTTCAAGTACCAAGTAAGTATACCAATAAGTACATAGATTTAAAACAATAACAAAAACTAATTTTCAAAAAAAGTACCAACCAAGGAGCGAAAATCGGACTCGTACTGTTTGCGATATAAATTTCTAGACATTGTCATTCCCTTTAGGCATTCACATAAATCAAAATTCGTGTAAATAAGACATACACATGAGGCATCGCTCATAGCGAAAACAAATTCAATACATTTGTTAGAAGCGCAAATTTTTGCCACATGTTAGTTTAACCTAATGCACGAAAAATATAACAGAGCTCGAAAAATTCAACGAAGCCGACGGCTATGAACGTGTCTTGAATATCATGCGCATTAGATCATAATTTTTTCCATAATTATCATCGTTCTTAATTAAACCACAAAAGTGGGTTAAAACTTCAACCATCGAATGCTTTTACTAGCACATCATTGCTTTCGATTACTAGAGAAAAATGTATATTCGTTATTTTCCCAGACAGCGATGTACCCTTTTGAAACTTTATCAAAAAAAGAAATATTCCGTAGTATGCCGGGTTGCGTACTGGAAAGCCTATGGGTTGAAATTTTCACAGGAAGTTTTCCATTTGAAAATAAATGAAAAATACCAAAAATTTATAAAAACTAGTAATGTTGAATTTTTTGGGCACCACTCCGATAAGAAAAAATTCGATATATTTGTTTTAAATAAGTAAAAAGTTTCGTGTCGTAGGAGAAGATCCTTATTATACAAATTTTAATATTCACCATGTGTCGTTTAATTTCCTATTTTCTTCTATTTACATACGCGTATGTACTACATACATAGTTACATACGTAAAGTACGTCTAAACGTACATAACACGGCGCTTTTTTTGTTTTTGATTTTCACGTTGCACGTGTTCGTATGTCATAACATTGATCGAAAATGCAAATAAATACCAAAATAGATTTGAAATAGGAACAGAAAAATCAACGTTGGCAATGTAGAATTTAATTTTCAAGAAAACTTCACTAATTATCACTTTAAAAATTCTTATTGCAAAATATAAACATGAAACAACAAATTGGCAACGTCGCAACATCTCGACAATGGATAGTCGGATCATGTCGCAATTTGCATCATTCCACTCAGCGAAAATTTTTTTTGTAATTTCTCTTCAAGAAAACTTTGCTAATCATCACTTAAAAAATTCTTATTGAAAAATATTAATATGAAACAATAAATTGGCAACGTCGCAACATCTTAACAATGGATGGTCGGATCATGTCACGATTTACATTATTCCACTCAGCGAAAATTTTTTTTTGTAATTTTTCTTCAAGAAAACTTCGCTAATTATCACCTTAAAAATTCTTATTGCAAAATATAAATATGAAACAACAAATTGGCAACGTCGCAACATCTCGACAATGGATAGTCGGATCATGTCGCAATTTGCATCATTCCACTCAGCGAAAATTTTTTTTGTAATTTCTCTTCAAGAAAACTTTGCTAATCATCACTTAAAAAATTCTTATTGAAAAATATTAATATGAAACAATAAATTGGCAACGTCGCAACATCTTAACAATGGATGGTCGGATCATGTCACGATTTACATTATTCCACTCAGCGAAAATTTTTTTTTGTAATTTTTCTTCAAGAAAACTTCGCTAATTATCACCTTAAAAATTCTTATTGCAAAATATAACCATGAAACAACAAATTGGCAACATCGCAACATTGAAAAATCAATTCAGCTTATAGCTCGATATCTTCAAAATGGATGGTAAGATTTTGTTGCGGTTTGCATCATTGGACACAGCGAAAAATTTTTTGTAATTTTTCTTCAAGAAAACTTCGCTAATTATCGTTTAAAAAATCCTTATTGCAGAATATTAATATGAAACAGCAAATTGGCAACGTCGTAAAATCTCGACAATGGATGGTCGGATCATGTCACGATTTGCATTATTCCACTCAGCGAAAAATTTCTTTTGTAATTTTTCTTTAAGAAAACTTTGGTAATTATCACTTCAAAAATTCTTATTGCAAAATGTAAACATAAAATATCGCAATATTGAAAAATTAATTAAGCTTATAGCTCGACATCTTCAAAATGGATGTTCGGATTTTGTTGCGGTTTGCATCATTGGACACAGCGAAAAATTTTTTGTAATTTTTCTTCAAGAAAACTTCGCTAATTATCGTTTAAAAAATCCTTATTGCAGAATATTAATATGAAACAGCAAATTGGCAACGTCGTAAAATCTCGACAATGGATGGTCGGATCATGTCACGATTTGCATTATTCCACTCAGCGAAAAATTTCTTTTGTAATTTTTCTTTAAGAAAACTTTGGTAATTATCACTTCAAAAATTCTTATTGCAAAATGTAAACATAAAATATCGCAATATTGAAAAATTAATTAAGCTTATAGCTCGACATCTTCAAAATGGATGTTCGGATTTTGTTGCGGTTTGCATCATTGGACACAGCGAAAAATTTTTTGTAATTTTTCTTCAAGAAAACTTCGCTAATTATCGTTTAAAAAATCCTTATTGCAGAATATTAATATGAAACAGCAAATTGGCAACGTCGTAAAATCTCGACAATGGATGGTCGGATCATGTCACGATTTGCATTATTCCACTCAGCGAAAAATTTCTTTTGTAATTTTTCTTTAAGAAAACTTTGGTAATTATCACTTCAAAAATTCTTATTGCAAAATGTAAACATAAAATATCGCAATATTGAAAAATTAATTAAGCTTATAGCTCGACATCTTCAAAATGGATGTTCGGATTTTGTTGCGGTTTGTATCATTGGACACCGCGAAAAATTTTTTTCACTTCGAATACCATGATCGATTTTCCGCGAAAACCAATTATTTATAATTTTTTTATAACCTCTGACTTTGCCTCAAATTAATATTTTTAAATTAAATTTTTTACGCTTTTTACCTCAAATACAGCATATCACATACCAAATTTGAACTGTTTTCGTTCATTACCTTCTTCGGAGGTATTACACGACAAAGAGGGCGGAAAAGGCTGGGTTGTGAAATTTTAAAAAATTAGCTGTTTCTTTAGCTCTTCCCAAATTTTCATCGATTTAGAGTGAAATATCAATCCCATTGGGCACGATAATATACCCATAACAGAATAAATTCGCTAAAAAAAAAATAAAAATAATTTACCATTCGCTTACAAAGAAAACTCCGTTGAATTTAATTTTAAAAAATCACCTACAAAAGAGGTTTCTTAAACAGCACAGTACTCCTGACACTTTTTTTCGGCGAAATATATCATTTACAATTATCCGACCGAACGGCAATCAAGATAAATGAGAGTGAATTAAAATCACGTCAAAAGTACCATCATGAAATGAGCCGTAAAAGGTAGAAAACGTAAAATCACCTAACCGCGAAAAAACCAAGTACTTAGGTATAATAAAGGAATCTACGCTTTTACTAGGGCGTCCAAATTTCTCGCAATTTCAAAGCACATAAGTAAACTTTACTACACGATGTTGGGTTCGAGTTGAATGAAACAAAATGAAACTATTCCAATATGCGAGAGGTATATGATGAATGAATATTTTTATTATTACCTAAAGACGGCATTTCGTAGATTTCGAATATCATATAACTTAGAATTCCGTACAGACTGAGACTAAGAATATTTCATCTTTTACACTTCGCGCAGTTTCATTTTTTATTCGGTGAAATTTTATACGCATGCGAATTGTTGCTGCAAATGTACCTTACATAAATCTAGCCTTTTTAACAATGAACTCAACATGAAACTTCATCGCATATCATTTAATTAAATAACACGTTAATCTTCCGCACGCCATCACGCTTCCATTCAAAGTTCAAACCAACGAGTTGGTATTTTACTGTCGTAAAATTCAAACCCTCGCAAAAGAGTTAGTACGGTTTACTTTTAATGAACGACCTCGTCAAATAGCTGCACTTGACATTGCTACTCATTTCAAACGAATTCTTTGATTGAATAAGTTTAGTATGCGCGATGTCTTCTTCTTCAAATTACATCCTAAGCTTGTCGAATATTTTCTGGTAGGTAGAGGTACCCATATTTTATAAAATTCATTTTCGTTTTTAGTATTTTTTGACCAGCAATTTATATCTATAATGAAAGAAAGTAGCTGTTGGTTTATAATAATCACCTGCCTAGAATAATAAATAATAAAAAAGCATCTTGAAAAAAAAAATTCGCCGCTACGTCATTACTTAATTCGTTCCGGATAATAATCTTCTCGAGAGCATTTCTCGAGCAAGTGAAGAAAATTCTATTTTGATAGTGAAATTATCCAGACTTTAATTTTTTATTTTT
This sequence comes from Maconellicoccus hirsutus, assembly GCA_003261595.1. Taxonomy (NCBI): domain Eukaryota; kingdom Metazoa; phylum Arthropoda; class Insecta; order Hemiptera; family Pseudococcidae; genus Maconellicoccus; species Maconellicoccus hirsutus. The sequence goes on along the minus strand of QBDW01005273.1, from coordinate 122,320 downwards.
TCACAAAATCTCATTATACCTACTTACATTTTATTTTTTCCACAAATAGGTCAATTTCAAAAAACACCGGTTTAATTTTACGCTAATTTGCTTTTCTACCGTTTGACGACATTATAATAATTTTATACAAATATTTAAATTTAAATAATAACCATCGTACGAAAAGGAATTAAACAAATATCGTTAACGTGTGATACAAAAATGCGACTTATGTAACAGGTGAATGAATCTTCAAAGCATTCATCATTAAACTACACGAAAAAATAATACGTTGAGAAACTTGACATGAAAGGTGAAAAACGTAAACAATTCCACAATAAAGGCAAAATTCATTTAATATCTCCATCGTAACGGCTTGAAGAATTTAATACCTATTACCTACTTATCATGCAATATATTTAAATACTTCGTGTGATGAAATTTTAAACCTGAAAAGGTTCAAATCGCATTATATATAATTTCGGTAACCTCAGTTAATTTACATCGCGGTATAAAAATCACCCAGAAAATGAAAACTTTAATTAATAAATAATTTTGATTATTTAAAGCGTTGAAATATTATCATTGTAGAAAATTAGCATCATGTGCAACGACAAACGTCTGGATTAAATGTTTTTCCGCCTTTGTAATAAGCTGCTATCCGACGTAATTAATTTCCAGGGTATATTCGAACTTCTTAAGTTCTTGCCATATGAATTAACGATTTTATAATACGCATTGGTCGTATTGGTACAGGTACTTTGTACGACATGATTTATAGAACTCTTTGTTAAAATACTTCGAAATTCAATTTCACTTCAGTTGCATGAACATAGCAAACAAAAGAAAACTCGCTTAGAATCATTTATCGAAACCTGAATTTTATTAACGAAGATTCCAAATTACTACTATTGTGGGTGGCAATCATACATTATGCACTTATTCAATACAGTATCAGCATGGTACACTTTCTGCTTTAACAAAAACATGAAAAATTTCCATCACTTTTCAAAGTAGCGAAGTTGAATCAATAATGAGCGGAAAAAATCACCGTTAGGTAACATGTGGTTTTTGTTATACGAATGGTAGCAATTATACGTAGAAATAGCGGACTTGAATTAATCCTATTTTTACACTTAATATATTGACATTATGCACGACTTTTAACCGAATTTTTAAATGTGTGTTTACATAAATTTTAAGCTTCGACATAATGCCAAATTTAATGCAAACATCTAAATGTAGGTAATGGAAAAGTGGATACCTATAATTCAATACGTCTTCGTTTGTTGACTTCATTTCACCGGAAAGAAGTACATACTCGTAAAAGAAAATATCAAAAATTTTCTTAACTACTAATTCAAATAAAAATTTAAAGCGAAATATCTTTTACCTGCATAAATATCGCGAGCAAAAAACACGTAAGTTGCGCAAGTAAAAAAGTTTCCTCTTGAGAATGTGCAAATTTTAATATCCTTGTTTTTTTATTATACGAAGGTATAAAAAAAAGTAAAACGAAATAAAATGAAAGTAATAAAATATAATAAAAAGAATCTTTCTGAAATAAATATTAAAAAGAAGTTTCCTCAGTTTTCAAAGTTTAGCTAAAACGGACGTGAGCTTTTTTTAGTAGCAAATTGAGAAAATTTGATGAAATAAATTATCCAAAAATTAAGACGTTTAATCGAGACGATGAATTATCAGACATATTCGCTTAGTTATAAATAAAAAAGATTGTCTATTTTGTAAAATTATTTACCTCACTTAAAATATTTGAAGGAGAAATGATGGCAAAAATCTTGCATTCGGTGACATTAAGTTCCCCATATTGTTGATAAGACCGAGAAATTTTGAAAATAAATATCGCCGAACAATAAAATCCGATCACTACTTACTTACACACGTTTCTAATAATATGTAAAAAAAGCGTGAATTTTTTTTATCGACTTTATTTTTCAATTTTTCAAAGGATCAACGCAATATGCGAAATAAAAGCCATGATACTTATTACTAAACGCGTATCGAAATTTTACATGAATGTAGATCCCCTTTTTAATCAAATTCTCCAGGTACTTCGTGGTAAAAATCCGTTTGAAAAATACACTTCGGCATTGGAATATGCAAAACTGAGCGATTTTTTCAACAAATTCAATTTCTTTAGTAGTATATTCGATGCACTGATATAAAACTAGCTTTTAGAGAAATTAAGGATTTTTTTCAGATGTCTTTGTTCTTTAAAATCTAAAGTAGGTATAGTGATAAAAACTGTTTCGCATTATAAAATCGAATTACAGAAAAACCAGGTCAAAATAGGATTACTTGGAAATATTTACGTCACCAGTGGCAGGTAATTTTGTGATATCTCAATACATAAACTTTCAACGTATGGTCGTAAATTGCTCGAAAACAAACAGTTCACTTTTCCTTGTAATTTATCAGCTGCATATTACACAGCAAATAACTTGTGTGTTAAAAGAACAGTCAGCGTTGCAAATGCCGTTTTCTTTCATTAAAGTTTTCGTTTAAAAATATCTCGGTGCAACATTATACCCTTATATTCTCATTCGGTAAACTCTTCACAACGTTATTGTTGATAGCGGGTTAATTGGCCCTTTAGACAGCACAGCGAGACATTTAATACGGCATTACAATTTTATGCGTGTAGATTCTAGATACGTGGTATAAAGGTAGAGTAGACGAGTAGAGGTATCTTGCGTATTTATAGTTTTATACCTATACCTACTTCTATTACCTACTATTTAGTACTTGGTACTTACTTAGTACATAATCATTAATTAGGCTTGGGTTATGGGTTACTTTAATTTTTTTTCATAATTGTTTTGGGGAATCATTACTGTATTTTACTTCGTAGGTAAAGGTACGCACATGTATATGTATGTACCTACTTACCAACCTACCTACCTACATACCTACCTGCCTATTAACATTTTAATTTTAAAAAATGGGGTATGGCATAAAAGATACATAACAGAAGTGAGAGCTTCTTTGCACAGATTCAGTAATTGCAAAATTTAAATAAAAGAATAAAATAAAATTCAATAAGTTGAACACATAATGCGCGCGCAAAGAATAAAATTAAAAATAAAATTCAATAAGTTGAACACATAATGCGTGCGCAGTAAAAAAGAAGGAGGGAGGGTGATGATGGGGCACTGGTCGGTCGGTCGCGTAACGTTACGTTTCCACCAGTTCAGTCCTCACTCCTCAAAACATGCGCGCGGCGAAAAGAAGGGAGGGAGTGTAGTGTGACGCCAGCGTTACGCATAACGCGTTACGCTTTTTTTCAGTGTGGTCCCCAATACAGTTTTTTCATGTGAATGCTACTAAAGAAGTTCTCCCTTCAAAAATTCACACTCATCTACTTCGAAAATAGGAATTTTTACATCGATATTATGATTTTTTTAAACGACACCACTTCTTCATTATTTAGATAGAAACAATACGACGGGTTGAAAAAAAGAAATACAAGACAAGTATTATCGTTAATACCTACTTAATGAAAAGATGAAAAAAATTCAAAAAGTCTTTCTTCACGATCGAAGCAAATAAAAATTGGTTAACTGATTACGTAAATAATTAATTATTCATTTGAACAGATTACCTTGTCTTTCGCTTCTATATCGCATTTTCCAGCTATTAGCATTTCCATTATTTCGATATTGCCTCGCGAAGAAGCCCAATGTATCGGTGCTCGTCCATACTGAAAAATAAATGAATGGGTAAAGTTATTTTAAAATTAACTAGTCAGGTTTTAGTGATTATCCAATATCAATTTCAGATAGAAATTTCGAAGAAATACTTCACTTATCGTAAATACGATGTAAACATAAATTCTGAACTTTCTCACCACCAACAAGCTTTATTATTGTACCTCATAATATATTTTTCCAGAAAGAAATCTCATAATAGAATAATTACATTGCATTAAATTTGGTTAAATTTTCAAATTAATTCAAATAAGTTATTTTTTCCTCAATATAACGTGTCCAAATAGCAGAAAAAAATATTCAAATTTTAAGACAGCTTTTTTAAACGTCTTCAATCAATTTATAATTTTTATCGAAAAATTTTTCGATCCTAAAAATCTTTATTTTATTTGATGACGCTGAAATTTTTTAGTTTAGGCGTTAATACAAATATACAGATACTTTTTTAACATTTACAAGAAGAAAATATTTCAAAGGTAAAACGAATTTTCAGGGGTTTATTCATAGTGACAAACACGACTATAAAATACGAATGCTAATAAAGCTTTACAATATGTAGGCATTTAAACAACGTGCCAGATTTAATTCTCGACTTGGGAAAACCCCTTAATACAACAATTATCGAACAAGGACGTTGGTTATAAAATTAAACGAAATACGTATTTTGCATTTGACGATAATTTTAAAATAATGATTACAACCCTCCATTTTCATAGCACGCCTATTCCGAACAGCACCGTTCTTATGGAACGTAAAACGAACACGAATGAATTTTATTGAGGCGCAAGATAACATGAAATGTTTCTGTAGACGGGGAAACGAAATGCTGAAAAAGTCACACATATTTTCTAATTTATGACAAATATAAATATACGCATGTACTTTTTTTTCCACCAAATAAAACGTTACATTAAATTCAAAAAGAGCAATTTTTTCTAACCCACATGCGTATAATTACAAATAACCATTCCACCCACGTACTTGAGTGTAATTTCGTTTACGTGCTCCTGTATATTAGCAGTCACGAAAGTAGACTGACAACGGTCGATTAATTATGTGCCACTAGAGTCACTAAAAATGAAACAATCAATTTTTAAAACATAACGTTGCAAGGGCTGATGCCCATGTGATTCTACAACACACATCACGATATTCCATTATCACTTCATCAAATTCTACACTTCGTATACCTTGTCGACAGCACAGAATAAGACAAACAACATTACCTATCAGTCGCACTTTGCAAATTTTCTCGTCATTTTAACAAGGTATCTATTTGTTTACGTATAAAAGATTTTCATTTCAAAAAATGTAACTTTAACATCATTCCTTCAACAATCAATCATCCCTTTCGACACGTTGATTCGAGAAAAAAAAATATCAACATATACATATTCATCAAATTTCTCACCGTACTTGTTATCAAGCTGAAACGAGCATTATAACAGAAAATTTTAAATTCATTAATTGCGTTCATTGTTTACAAATGAATAATAATTGGAAATGGGAAAATATCAGGTAAAAATAGGAAATAATTACAGAATTCAATAAGACAACCTGCGAATACAAAATAAAAAGCTTGTGAAAACGTCGAAGCGGGTGTAAAAAGTTTAAACAATACTCGTGTATTCTACGATATAACAATGTTAAAATCGGCTTTTCAACACGAGTTCAGCTGTAATTTTGTTTCCGCATAAGATACACATAAAGGAAATACAAAACCCTTACCCGTCGATTAAATGAATTACAAAATGATTTCCATAATTTGGGTACTGACGTTATTAACGTAATGAAGAAATTATGTTTAGAAAAGAATATCAAAAAAATACGTATTATTCGAGTGTAAGAGATTTTCACAGAAAAGATTGCGAGTTCGATATGCGAGTGAAATAGCAATTCTAGAGATGAGGAGCGAACCTAATGAGTGACGTAATCGTAACTCATAAGCAGGGTTGTCTTGTAGAATGTAAAATGTAGAATATTATGTAGATTATGTAAAATAGAATATTTATGTAGAATGTAGAATATGTAGAATACGTAAACTTGTGTAAAAAAATACCAAAATACTGCAAATATCATCTAAATTTCTATAGACTTGCTTCAAATTTTCAAATTTAACCATAAACTCTTGAATAAATTTTTTAAAACGTTCAGAAAAAAGTTTTTATATAAGAAAAAAATACCTAAATATGGCGAATTCTGTCTTTCTCAGTGTTGCCAAAAAAAATTTTTCTCTATGCTAGATTGAAGTCAAATCAGTGCTAGATTATGCCAGAAAGCACAGAGCAAATATGCTAGATTCATTACGCTAAAAAAAATTTCAATCCGCTAGGGTAAGTTGCAATCCAGTACGTAATGGTTTGAAGTACAATCGTTTGTAGTATGGAGCGCTGTCTGTAAATTTACTTTTTTTTTAAATTGTGCTGAATTTTTGAAAATTAAATGAATTGAATTATGCTAGCACTTATGCTAAATGCTAGATCCGAAAATCACGGAAATTGTGATGCTAAAATGACTTTCCATTATGCTAAATTTAGCACAATTATGCCAAATTGGCAACACTGGTCTTTATGTCTAAAAAGCAAATTTCTATATTCCAAATTTTCAAATTAAACCATGGAATGAATCCTTTTTTCTGTCTTTTTCTGGGCAATTTTTATTATATCGTTCATTATTGAACGATTTCATGAAGTAAAAAAGAACGAGTTCAATCCTACTTCTGCACCGCGAAAAACTATTTTTTTATCATTAGCCGATCAGAATGGCTTTTCAAATTATTTTACATTTTACATATTCTATATTTGATATTCTACATATTTTACATATTCTACATATTCTACACGAAAATGTAGAATATAATATTCTACATGTAAAATGACAGCCCTGCTCATAAGATATCAGATAAGTAGGTTCGTTTAATTTTTTTACAGCAGGAATTTTTTCTGTCGTGAAAACAAAAACAAGATTTTAAAAATTTAAAAATTATTCCAAGGTATGTAAAACATCATCACAACAACACAAAATATATAAATACATATTTGTACGTATCCAAGTGAGGATAATAAATTTTCAACAATTTGAAAGTCATGTTTTCGGGATATTCAAACCCATCGAAGAGATGGGATAAGAGAGACACTTCACCCAGGGTCCCAGAAATTGAAGCTATTTAACAATATCAGCAATTTCCCCAAATTTCCTTCAGTTAAAAATCACGCATAAATAGAGAAGAAGCCTAAAACACATCACATCAGATAGATACATACAGGGTGTCTCGGCGCAGGTTACTATCCATCACCAGCGATATAGTGCACTCATGCCAGGTTCATGTATTCATGGTTGCCGACCCTGTAAATTAAAGGGGCAGAGATATGTTCGGTTCATTTTTTTTAAATTTCGTTTCGGATTTTTGACGGTTTATCACTCGATAATCGTGATAGATAGGAAGTTACACTTTGCACCGCTAGAAAGCTAATTTTATGTAGAATTTTCAAGAGGGGTTGATCACTGTGCTAGATGATCAAGGGAGCCTATACCGTATTAAATATCCGAAAAAACATGTAAAAAATTCAATTTTTTTTCACATTTTTGAAGAAATTTCAAGAAAGTTTTCTCATTAGACCTCATTATTACAAACTGTTCCAGACGAAAAGAACAACTTCCTATCTATCACGATTACCCAGTGATGCACCGTCAAAAATCCAAAAAGAAAATTAAATAAAAATAATTATCAACTGAGCGCATCTCTGCCCCTTCAATTCGCAGAGTCGGCAACCATGCATATATGAACCTGGCATGAGTTGACTATATCGCTGTAGAAGGGGTGGTAACCTGTACCGAGACACCCTGTATAAAAATGAAATATACATATATTTCAGGTTAAGAAATAGTCACCGCGTAACGACATGGGTTACCGCCGGAACCGCAGATTGAGGTATTTATTTAGCTCGAATTTTTTACATTGTTTGAGGAACGTGTTTTATTGAGATAACACCTGAATATGAAAATTGAAAACGCTTGTAAAACAACGCGTCAATAAATTGAATGATGTAGTGTTCTTTTATACACAAACGCAGTCTTCTGGACAAGTAGGCAGGTATAAGTATGTAAAACGCAAGTCACAGAACACAAAACCGATGAAGTTCTTACATTTTTACGGTCACGAATTCACGATATATCTAAAATTTCAACGCGTTCGTAGGACCTACAACTTATTTCTCGAAGAAATAAATATAACAGTGGTCATTAAAATTGAAAATTCTACACGATCCTTTAATACATGTGAAATAGAATTCTGAGATGTTTTTGTTCTCCCGAGTGATGCTTCAATCGAAAATTGTTTTTCTTGGCCAAAAAACAACATTATATATTTACGCTTACAAATTACAATTCCACGCTGCATTTTCAAATAAACAATTCCCAATCACATGCGTAGTATATGAACTAAAATGTTTGGAAAATCAGTTAATAAAATATTCATTTTTGAGTTTGGAAATTAGAGCCCATGAAAATATTTTTGCAATTAAATTAATGTATTTTTAATGTTGATACCTCAAACTTGAACGCAAAATAAACGATTCTTTCAAAGTAACATCCTAACATGAGACAGAGGTAATTTTAAGCGTGAAGATATCACAAACGATGAAAGATACTAAATTATTGAATTTTAATCCCAACCTGAATTAAGAAAATGAACTATTTCACCGCAAATCATTGTATGAAATACCAAATGATAACATGTTGGTAATACGAAGAATTTTGTATGGAAGATGAAGTGATACTACCTTGATGAGTTTTTCCTTTTAGGAAAATATACGATTAATCACGGTAACGTCTTTTCGAACAGTAGCAACTATGTAGAATAAATACGCCAAATAACCATTTTTGTTGATCCATTTCATGTTTTGTTTTTGTGTAGGTAAATTTATCATTTTGTTATCACGTACGAGTAATGTTTCATGCTTCATGTCAGCCATTAGTAAAACCGTAAAACGAATAAGTCTTGTGGTATAAACGTGCTCGTACCTATGAGTTTTACTTCCAAATTCTAAATGTTGTTCCTCTGTCGGATCTTTATAATCTCAAAATTACTTGTAAAAATGAACAAAACAGTAAAAATATGTAAAATATCCAGTGGCGTAGAAAGGAATTGTGCGCCGGGGGATTCAAAAATGTGCGCCCCTACCCGTCAATTTTTGTACAGTTTAAAATTTAAATTCGAAAAAATTGTAGGCTGCAAATGAAACATTTTCTTTATTTAATAGATGTTAGGCAGATAATTCAAAAAAAAACACACACAAACGACGGTATCAAGAAGTAACAAAAATTAAACACTGAATCTTTACGTCGGCAAATTTATCAATTACATCGTCGAAATTGGTAGTTTTTACCTTTTCTCTTTCAATGCTTAAAATCCCTAAATCTGATAACCAGAGGCGGATTTAGGATTTTTCCGCCCATGGGCAGTAAACTTGTGCCGCCTCATCCCAAAATAAAAATCACAGCATATATTTGGTTTTATTAAAAATTGAAAAAAAATTGAAAAATTAAAAAAAAAACAATATCAAAATTTTAAATCTAGTTTGAATTTAAAAAAAATAACATTTTAAAGTAAGCACCTATTTTGGTTTCATTAAAAAAATTTTAAAAAGTACCCAACATTGGAAATTTGGTTTTATTAAAAATAATAGGTATAAAAAAAATGAAAAAATGAAACAAAAACTGAAACAAATTATAAATCTAATTTAAATTTTAAAAAAGTAACATTCGAAGTATATGGCGTCTAAGACTTTAAATTGAGTTTTACTGAAAAGTGATGAGTTTTCAGATTTTTGGTTGACATGGTCAGATAGTCGTCAATGAGTACTTTCCAATGATTCCATTAACTCAATTTTGATAATTTTCGACATGGGTGGTTTTTGGAATTAGCGTCTTTAATGTATTTTGCTTGCGTTGAAAATTAAAAAAAAAATGAACATTCGAAATTTAATTCAAATTTTTTTAGAGTTTAAGTAACCATTTTCTGGCTTTCGCTTCAGAGAATTTCTTGATCACATCGTCGAATTCAATTTTTTTCAATATAGCATTTTCGATGTGCAAGATAGCAATATATTGAAGCCTTTTGCCGCCCTGGGCTATTGCCCACTCTGCCCATGTCTAAATCCAGCCCTGCTGATAACCGATTTTGACCCATTGTCGAGCGACGATAATTTTTTATTATTTTTAATTTGCTAAAAGATCGTTCACAGGACGCTACAGTAACGGGTAACGTTAAAAATATTCGGTATAATATGTTTAAATTCGGATAAATTACATCAAGTTTTAAAAGACAAAATTTTCCGTAGATCTTCGGAAAAGCGTTACAGCGTTCCTTCGTTTTAGTACCTTTTTTTGATGGCAAAGAATTGTAATAATCATGAATTCGTAATCAATTATTTACAAATTTGAAAATTGTGCGCCCCAAAAATTTGTGCGCCCGGGGAAATTACCCCTTCTGCCCCCCCTTCCTACGCCACTGAAAATATCGATATCTTTTGTCAAAAGATACGATTTCATGCCACTCAGGGTTGCCTTGTAGAATGTAAAACGTAGAATATTATGTAGAATATGTCAAGTAGAATATTCATGTAGAATGTAGAATGTAGAATACGTATGTAGAATATGAATATGTAAACTTGTGTAAAAAAAATACCAAATATTCTTTACCAATTAGAATGCGTTCAAATTATGAATCCTTTTTTTGGCTTTTTCTTGGCAATTTTCGTCATATCGTTCGTTTGAACGATTTCATGCAGTAAAAAAGAACGAGTTCAACCTCACTTTTGCACCGCGAAAAATCATTCTCTTATCATTAGCCAATCAGAATGGCTTTTCAAATTATTTTACATTTTACATATTCTACACAAATATGTAGAATACAATATTCTAGTACATGTAAAATGACAACCCTGGCCACCACTATAAATTATTAATATTCTGATAATTTTTATATTTAAGAAATCAAGGTAACGACTGCTATAAAAACAGTCTAGGTAATTATTCAAACCTGTATCACTTTTTGACTTTTTCACAAAGAATTTTCCGAAGTCAACTAAGAGTTATTTTATATCTACACTGCAAACAAATGAAAAGTTTTCCTTCCGTCCTCGAGCTGCATCATTCATCACTTTTTCTAGGCTTTTGTTACATTTTGAAAATTCATCATTTTTATAATGGAGGTATCGACATTATCCACGTTTTTTTCTCTTCATATTTGGAATTTTACACTTCGTGTGTTATCTCTCAGAAAAAGCATGCTGTTAAAGCTACTCAGCAGTCTTTCCAAGTATCTTTCGCTATACAAATAAATGCATGTTATTAGCGATATTTTTTGCGATTTTTTCGCGCATAAAAACACGCCCTATCTTTGCAAATCTGCGACGATGAAATAAAACCGCGTACCGTGAAAATTACCGTGTGTTTAGGGGTACTCTTCCTCGTATGATTCAAAAACATCAAAACCACACCAACTTCATTAATTACCAAACTTCACCACAACTCGAAAAATATTAATTATTCACTGACAGTTTTTAAATTACATTTGTGCTGTTATTCATCAATTGCGTCGTTGTTTTTTTCAGCCTTTAAAATGCACCGGAATTTCCAACGAAGGAAGTCTTAGTTTTCGAAGATTTAGCTGTAGGCACGTAAAGACTAATTGTTCCAGAATTTCAACAAAATATGAGGAAGGCAGTTCAAAGTGATGCAGTGCTGAGATCAAACGAAAACTTTATTCTAATTTCAACAAAGGGAACCATGTAGCTGCGATGGGCGATTTTTCATTGAAAGAAAATTCAATTTGCTATTTTTTGTTAAAAACAAACTTACGCGAGGGTACTGCTCGTTTGTATACCTAACGAGTACATACGAGGAAATGATTTATAATCTTTTTACACCAAAGTTGTTATTAAAAATTTATAAAAGAGTATGATGTAGATGTACAAAGTACATACGTATGTACGCGCAGACATATGTAGAATATGTTTTATGTCTACCTCCTCTTTAATAAATGTTAGAGAAATATCTCCTTACAGTAAACTAACTATAGGTAAGTACTAAGTAGTACTTGAAATTTGAAACACTGAATTTATACGCTCGTTAAATTTTCAAAGATGTGAAATTGGGCGAAAAATGAGAAATTAATTCGATAAAATTATAGTTATTCATTGTTTGCTAGAATCGCTTGCGTAACAATACATTTTTAAGCTTGAAAAATTAATTTGAATGAATTGTCATTTCGAGAGACAAGTATGAAATAGGATACTCACATTATTTCTAGAATTGACATCTAAAGGTTCTTTCATTACTTCTCGAACAGCCTCAACGTCATTTTTGATCACAGCTTCGTGTAAAATCAACTCATTCTTTAAATTTGAAACTGAAAAATAATGAAAATTGAACAACAAAATATCATGAAAATTTTCACGAAATCACAATTATAATAACATAGTAACTAGAGCATTGAAAAATTATAATTTGAATAAATTTGTTAAATAGACATCAAATATATCTTTTATGTATTACATTATCAATTATATCAATGCTCATTATGTATACGTGAATAAACAGAGGTAATTTATGTGTCCGTTCTTAGTTCATATCCAACTGGCAATCTACATATACAGGGTGTCCCGGGGTAGAATTAAGGCCTTCCATCCAGTAACTATGCAACTTAGGTTGAGTCTATGTATGCATGTTTACCTAACCTCCGGACCACAGAGGCAGAGGTTACTCTTTCAAAAAATTTTTTCCAATTTCGTTTACCAATTTTGAATAATTATACCTCAATTACTAAAATAGATAGAAATATGCGGTTTGTTCTTAGAGAAAGAGAATTTTATCTAGATTTTTCTTGCGCGGATGATTTTCTGTGATAGGTTAATATTCAAGCGTGTAAATGACAAATTAAAGAAAAAAACTCGTTTCAAATTGCGAAATTTCTATCATTTTTATTGAATTATTCGTAAATTTCTTCTCGTAACATAATTCCAAAAAGTGTTTTTAAAAGGAAAAAGTTTCCTCTTTTTAATGTCGCAATTAGGTCAAAAATTAAAAAAATAAAAATTTCCAAAAATTCTCAAATTATGAAAATTTTTATTCATGAATTTAAAAAAATATCTTCTGTACCGCTGTCACTGTGGTCCAAAGGTTAGGCAACATGCATACATAGATTTAGCTTACGTTGCACAGTTACCAGATGAAAGGCCTTACTTCTACCCTGGAACACACTGTAGAAACAACGTAACGAACGAAGGAAAACATCGTTTTGTTGGAATAGTTGCCTATTTCATACGTGAAAGGCAAAAGTTTTTTTTCGTGAGTCGTTTAAAATTGTAACAAAATAGGTAGACATTAAATTTGATTTTCTCACTCTTAAAAATGACATAAGAAGAATAACTGATTACGTTTGAAATTCGTCACTTCTTTTTCCAGAAATAAAATATGAGTTGTATAAAGATAATACAAAAAGTAGTTCTTTTCCTGAAAATGCAAATGTAATATTTGGCTGTGAATATAAATTAATTCGTAAATATGCAATAATTACTTCTAGAAACTTATTATATGTACGTGCTGAGGTAGGCTTTCTTAATATTTTTTAATTTAATTTTTCCATATTTTCATACGAGTAAAATGCCAATGTTTAACCATTTCAGCATCTTTTCCTTTTGTTAGAAGTTAAAACAGATTTAGGGAAAATAAAAATTAAATCTGTCAATGAAAAACTTTGAATAAATTTCAACGATTTCAACTTTTTTCAGATGATTTGTCAACGTTCAAATCATGCTATGAAAAATCTGTATCAAGTAATGGTAAATTTACAACGTCGATGTGGAGGGGAAAAATTCAAAATGAACGAAAAGTACATGCAATGCAGATAATACTACCAAATACATTTTTTATCTCCTTCAGTTCAACGATTTTTGAATTAATTATTATAGTAAAATTGAACTGAACATCAAACGCGAAATTTTATCTATACTCACTTCTACTAGCCCTGCGATTTAAACTCTGCGATGGAATCGGTGGTTCTGGATTCTCTTCTCCGCCGCCCATCGAAACGCGTCGCAGAACAACGCAATCGTCTACTCGCAACATTGCGTCAGATGGATACATGAATCTTTCACATTGTTAGCTAGACAAAAAAATTAATAATTTTTTAACAATAGTTTTTTTTTTATCTAAGAATAATTCACCTGAAGCATAATGAAGATTAATTTCAAAACAAAAAATGAAAGGGTATCTTTTGCTTCGAGTAAATGAAATTTAATAAGCATTTTTTTTTAAACTTGAATAATTTTCATACCATTAAGAATAAGTTATGTGTACGTAATTATAAACGTATAATATTTTTTTGCAAAAAATAAATCAAAAAATGTATAATTTTGAAGTTTTTACTTTTTAAACCAAAGAACAATCTTCCATAGGTTCCAATGCTACATGCCTTGTTTTAAATTTTGTCACGTGATGCAAACGAGCATGAATTTTTGAATAAATATCAACTTAAAAAAAAACAAGAATATGATAACTTATTGAGTTGACATTCATTCCACGTTAAATCCCCAAAGAACGGTGCACGTAACACAATGATATGAGGCTATGATCTATTTCTATCATTCTACTTCTCACATAAAATGACTTCAAGCATAATTTATATTATTGAGAAATATGAGTTTTCGGTTTTAACATTACTTTTAGTAAAATCTGATAGATGCAAAAAAAACTTTCATACTAACTTACGATGATTTAAATAAGATCAATTTACGTGTTATCACCAAGTTATGACTACTATTTTTGGTATAATCCAAGCGATATCTCGTTATTATTCTCTCGTCGCTGATCTTACACATTTTCTGTCTGGGATTGATGTAAAGTGAGAAAAAAATTAAAGCGTAAAATAACATAAATTTAGATAAGTTTATACCATCTTGAATGAATTTAAATTTCAACAAAATTGCACAGTTGAATTTAAATTAAAATCCTTCGCGTCAAGTTTTCCTCAATTCTTATTTAGCAAGCACATTGTTGTTTTCAAACGCCTTAATTAAATTATTATTTCGTTGCTTAAATCCCAAGATAAATTTTAATTACACTTTTTGCAAAATTGACTTAGTTTTTCTTTAAAAATTAAGTATTTTTCTATAAACTGAAAAGAACATTGTGACGAAGTATTTGTTTAGGATTTCATTGAATCATCTAATTCATTGGAAAACAAAAAACGCAAGGTCACCGGGGGCGAATTTGTTTCGTTCTTTTCCTCTAGAGAATTATGCATAAGATAAGTGTGATGAAATTTTATAACCTTTATCAAAAAGATATCCTCGTGCTAGCGGAATGCATTTTTAATAAACCAACGCAAACCAAACGCAGACTGATCGCTAAAAGCATGCATGCTTCGCGTTTAACAATCAATAACCGTCAACTGTCAACTATACAATAATACGCATTTACGCAATCACCTCGAGACCTTTGATACTTTTGATTTTTATATAACTTTGAAGTTTATATTTTAACAAAGCATGATTGAGTAGGAATAAATTTTACCAAAAACAGGTAGGTAATGAAAAAAACGAATTACGTGCACATAAAAATGAGATATCGAATTTAATTTTACTGTTCCCTGGTAATAATATTTTCGCAGTAAGAGAAGAATAACCCTTTTTTTTTATTAGAATTACCAATGTAATAAGTAGTAGATTGTAGATTTAGACACATTTTATAAGCATTTGAATCTTGGAGTTTCACCGGGAAAAAAGATTACGAACGAGTTCATTTCACGATTGTCTTCGATACTTTTATTCGATGAAAAATTACCTAATAAAACTTGATCGAAATTGAATTCGATATTTTTATCGATGATTCTAGCCTCATTTTCGATATAAAAAGGAATGTATTTTAGAAGTAATGGAGATTGAGTTGACAAACACCAAACAAAACACATTCAAATTCACGTAGTAACAAAACACTTAACAACTTAAGAATGTAGGTAAATAATCTAGGTAAGTGTAGGTATACAAATGTATGTATTCCGTTTTTTTTTTTTTAAATTCAAACGCATAGGTACTAAAAAGCACGCCATAAATTATGATATTACGTAAAAGTTCACTTCTCGATTTAAGATGAAGTAAAATAAAACACCCCCAAGGAATATATTCAATTTCTCCTACCTGTAATCAAAGTGAAATACAGAAAAAGCTTCACATGTAAGTACATAGACGTAGGTACCTCTTCTTTAAACAAAATACCTTCGTTCTTTGTAATTTTCATCATGAAACTAACTGAAAAAGTGGTGTTTATTTTTAATTTTTCCCGTTATATAACTTATAACATCTTGTGCGTTATCGTAATTGTGAAGAGTTTCCACGACTAAAATGTTTTCATGAATTATTCATTTTAAGCTTCAAAGATTAAAAAACAATTTGTTGATTTCGATGAATTAATTTGTCAATACTGAAATAAGTACTTTTTTAAAAGTTCTTACGAAAATGTTTAAAATTTTTCGGCAATTCCAACAATTGTAAAAAAAAAAAAACTGAAAAAGTTTTACAATTTTTTTTTAAATATTTAAAAAATTTCCAATATGAGTTTGACAATAAGTAAAGGCACCGATTCAAAAAAACTACCGTAAAACAAAAATATAAAATAAAAACATCTTTCATACGTTTAATATGTCCAAATTTTCATCGAAATTGATCTAAAAAAATTTACCAAAAAATGCAAAGAAAAAATTAACTGTTTGCTTTTTTATTTTTATTTTCCTTAGAAGCACAAGTGGAAGTCACTTACTTCATAATTATTACTTTTATAGTCACATTAAATTTCAGCAAAACCGATAAGAAAATGTAGATGTAGACGAAACGACATGTTAATATTATCACCGAAATAAACTTTTCAGCGTAAATATCAAGTAGCGAACGAGAACCATAGCGCGCACGTCGTAGCTGAAGCAAGATCACCGAAAAACTGCCACCGGTGTCGAAAGACTACGTCGTCTCACTTTGCACCTTTTGCGTACATAAATTTTTCATTTGCAAAGGGACGCGGCGGTGTCCATTAACAATGAACAATGTGGTACAGTTATATGTTCTGATGTCCTGAACCACAGGCTATTGATTCTCGTTTCTACCGAACAGACGTTAAATCGGATGTGAACTATGTTTATACAAATTATAGAGATTTGTCTACAAATGGAAAAGTTATCAAACTTGTTCAGTATTCATCTTGTGGATTTGTTTTCTACAACATATACGTATATATACGGCGTGTTCGTAAACATCGAGTAGTGTCATGTCCTCATGTCATACCACACGGGTGTTTTATATTAATAATTAACCAAGAATGAACCCGTCAAGGTAAACTGGTTGCATGATTTAACCACCAACCAGTTCAGAGTTCGATGATGTGATTACTTTCACTTTTTTTAGATTTTGCGTATTGACCAGTGGTGATTGACATTGAATCATAATTCGTGTGTTTGACACGTGCATTGACGATGACAAATAATATAAATGGAAGGGATAATATTTTGGTCAAGTCCAGATGAAGTTGGCAACTAGATCGTAAACATATTGATAATTATTGATTAATTCGTTCAATATGTATAGCAAAGACATGTCATCGTACCCGAACAAGAGAATAATTGATGCGACGATGTGGTCTACTTCACGTCATGTGCCTGCGCGGCCTGTAAAATTTCTGAAATGATTTAATCAATATGGACATTGAATTTTGTCAGCTGTGAAAAGAAACATATTGAAATGACGAATTACTGCATCAGTGATAACCAATTAGCAAGTGTTGATAGGCAAGTACCTACTACCTACCTAAACGTTATCAGTAAGTTTCTTATCATTACTTACTCTTTATTTACTAGTTCTGTAGCTAGTAACTCATGTTATGTCTTTTTATTCCATGGAACGGATTTTTAATTTTTTTTAGTTGTTCTTTTGATTATTGCGTGTACGTTTATAGTGTCGTTATTACTGTTTGACCTCGTAGCTGAAGTTATGAAAAAAGATGAAGAATCGTAGCATCAAAAAAGTAAGTTACGTAACATGCTTAATTTTGAAAATGAAAAACACTCAACAAGTTGATACCAATGTAGAAAAGTGAAAGTGATGAAATTCTTACCAAAATTTATTAGTATAGGAAATAAAAGCAATCGAGATACATACGAAAGTTCTCGAAGAATTACCTATAACGAGATTCATAGCTCATCAAGAGGTGATAACCATTGGTGAAATTATACCCAAATTATCTATTATCTACATATGGTCGCCCACTACTTATTTCCACGATGATTTACTAATAACAGAGGAAATTCAAGACTTCATGCAGGATATGATAAAATATTTATGCATGACCTGTATAATTGTACGAAGCGTTCTGCCGAAAATATATGACAGCAGTATTAGGGTAGAACACAAAAATACGTATTTTGTCACGCATAGGTATAATTTTGAACCAAGTTTGAAAATCCGCTTGAAAAAGTTTATACATTCAAAACACCTCTCACTAACCCGCAATAATTTTTTTCCAAATAAATTCAAAAACTTTCGAATAATTCCACTTCTGTTGTTTATCGGTAGATTTCTGCGATGCAAATCTTCGTTTGAATTTCACGCCAAAGTGAGGTGTGTTTTTAATGAAATAGAAGGAAGCATGAAACGCGGAATAATTCATTTTATATTAGCGTTCGTGAAGTTCAATTTACATATACCACTTTTTGAAGGCGTGCCAAAATTCTTTTTTTAATAATGGTTGTTTGTAGAATATTCTAAAAAGTTCGACAATTTGTTTAGCTTAATTGAGACGTAATGAAATAAATTGGTCAACAACGTTTTGCAGAATTCGTATAATTTTTAATGATAACTGATTTGAAGAAATTTTCAAGTTCATTGAAAAAGACAGAATAAAAATTTGCCATGAGAGTGAGTGATAATTTTTATAGATGAATAATTGTTTCAAAAATTTAAGTTGGTACCACTGATATTTTGCAGTTATTGATAAACGCAACACGTGGTCCATGTTTAAAATGAAAAAAAAAAAAAAAAAAAATGGAAAAAGTTCATTTTTTTTAAATTTATCGCAGGTTAAAAAACAATGATGCAGTTTTCTCATTCTAGTGATTGTATCAATTTTCTTCTTATAATGAACAATATTCTTTAAAAGTAAATCGTATTCTTGCTTCATTTTGAAAATCTTTCCTATTGAATTCTATTATTCAACACTTCACGACTGAAAGCTTTTTTTTCAGCAGAAAGAATTATACAGCTTAGGAAAGTTCTGCTGTTTGATGATGATAATAAAAAAAAATGCCTGAAAAGAAAAGAAAAGTTAATTCCCAAGTATTAAGTATTCAATTGCAATCATTGAACCATTTTATACAACGCATTTTACATTTAAGCGATTTTTTTTTATAATTCTTAATCTTATACTCGTACTTTTTGAATGCTAATACATAATAAGTTATCTGCTCAGCTATGGAGCGAATTAAGTTACACGTTTTACTTTGCTAAAAATGATTTCTGTTGAATATAAATTTCAAAATTTATTTGGTAGGTACATTCAAATTTCATAATGACCCTCGTTGACCAATTAATTCTTTAAATGAAAGGCATATATTCACGTTCTGTTTCTAGATAATGACTTGGAATTTGTTTGGTACCATGAAGTATTAATTGAATTTGCTCCACTTTGCCTTCATGATTTATGTTATTTTTCTGAAAAAATGTAAAAAAAACGAGAATAGTAATTGATCTTACATAAATTATTCTCAATTTTCAGGAGTTATCCTGTGTCTATGCTTTCAATTTGTCACAACGGTTCATTCATTTTATCCGTTTTTTATTGAAGTTTTCTTTCATTCGAAATGTTGAAATTTTGCATTAGTACCTACTACCTAGTACCTAGTAGTTTTTTGTCGGGTGTGTAATGTTAGCAACATTAGGTAACTAAAATCCGTTAAAAAGTTATGAAAATTTTACGGTAATTTGAATAACGTTAATCGGATTAGTGATTTACGTTGGCGTTGTTTTGTTTATTCAACAAAATGATTCCATGCGTTAAAATCCAACAAATGTGAAAGCGAAAAAGAATAAAACTAAAATGTTTTTACAATTTGATATATTATTTTTCATCAAGCTCGCTTTGTAGATGTCCAAGTATTCGTTGGAGTATGCCAGAATCAAAATACAAAATCATGCGTTTTCTCAACCTTTGACTCGTGTAGATGGCTTAGATATTCCCATCTGTGTACCGTAATGTGCATTGTACGTTTATTCTAACATAAATAAAATATAAATGAAATTATTTACCGATAATTTATCAGTCACCATTACCATCCAATCACCCGATGCATCTTCACCCCAAAATTGTAACGATAGGAAAGTCCATTTTTTGAAACCAGTATTTGTATAATCGTTTTTCCTCGGTTCCATTACTCTGCTCAATGTTCCTATTAAATTACAAATTCGGTCTTATATATTTTGCTTCTATTTCGAAAATAATGAACGTCATTTTACGCTACGCTTAATGCGTTTTCCCAATTACCTGAAGGTGATATTAGATCAATTTCTAAGTACCCACGAACCGGATATGATATCGTTACATTCAACTGCACGTGTTCTAAATGCCTAATGGCTCCGTAACAAGCGTTTGTACGTACTGTTGCTATAAAAGGAGGTCCACCGCTGATGGTGTTTTCATCTTCTCTGAAAGAGAAAAAAAATCATTATAAACAATTTTCTGCTTGTTGACCTCGTTTAAGAAATTAAAAAACATTGAGTAATTTTTGCGTCAAATTAACTCGAAACTTGATACAAGAGTTAAATTGTGTAAAATTACTAATATTGTTATTGATTTAGTGACGAAATATTCAACTTTCTGAAATTAATGAATTGGAAGAAACTCAGTGAAAATTTTTTAACTTCTTTGTTTCCCTTTATTTCAAAAATTGATACGTTTTTTGTTTCAAAATGGATCCTAGTGTCGACATGACATACTTCTCTTAATTTAATCGCCTTTATTATGTTTTCCATGACTACCAGTGCTCAGTAGATATAGTACTTACTTAATTGTTGCAATTTTTTTTTGTTACAAATATTTCAATCTACACATCAAAGGATGACTAAATCAGTGTATTATATATTATTATTTTAGCATGCAAGACAACCGTAGAAGTTCTTAAATTCGACGGTGGATACCAATGTCACTCAGAAAGGAGAATAAGTGAACGAGGTTAGAACTATTGGAGAGTATCTGAAGAGTAGGATTGGCTGGAAGATATCTTGATTGGAAGGAGTTATAAATTAGACAGGTCAGGAGGACATACGGAGTGGTTATAGTAGCGTTACAGACCGAGCACACTGGAACCAGCTGCCTTAGGAGAAGATGCTGATGAGTGAGGTTGCAATGTCCTATTCGCAGATGGGTCAAAATTACCTAGGAAAGTCTAGTAAGATCCTCATAGTCTGGCCACCGAGATGTATTCCTCTTAATTAGTTTTAATTTATTTGAGTTGGGGATCAATGTCCAGAAATGTTCGAAGTGAAGAAGACGTCTAAAGTGAGATTTCGAAGACTTGGAGTCATCAGTAAAAATTTTACTGCAATCAGAACATTTTTCAAGAAAATGAGCGCGATGACGTTTAAAAATCAGCGGACAAGTTTGAGATTTTGGAAATTCAGTCAGAGTGAAGTCTAATTTGGGTTCGAAGTGTAGCCAAGGTGGATATAATAAGTATGGAAAATGATGGATGTTCTTAACTTTCGTATAATTTCACAGAAAGTTTTGTATGCGTTTGACTGCGACTGTAAATTCTTATTTTTAGTAAATTTATCATTTCTCAGTGTTCCTTCAATTTTCTAAAAAGCTGATAATAGTCCTCGCGACATTGCTTCACTCGATAAATTCGAATTGCCTGTATAATTTCCTTTAAGTAATTTTCAAAACCTTGTATGGGTTATTTCCTTGATCGAGGTGTGTTTTATAATAATTTACGTAGGCTATTGTTTTTTACCCAATATACCTTTATTGACTCACTTGATTTCAAAAGGCACCATACAAATGTATTTCTCTGGTACGTTTTGCCAATTCAGCGCGAGTGAAACCATTTTAAAGGCATCCATTAAACCGAATCCAAATTGGGGTGTATACCATAGACCAAAACCATTTTGTATCCAATCTGTATCTCCTTGCAGTGGCGCAACTTCAGCCGTCCAAATTACGATATGATACATATCACGCCACGTTAAATTTTTGCTGAAACGTAAACGCAGTTTCGATAATTAAATTGATAGGTTATATTTGATATATGAAATTGATAGTTATGACAGAATAGACGTAAAACGAGATTAAACCTTTTTAAATACATCGAAACGCACGATTTCAAAACGTATTTTAGAGAAAATCTCGATTAAGTGGACTAATTCTGATCGGTTAATTGAATTTATGAACATGTTGAAAATTTCCAACTTATTGTTAGCTTTGTATTTTTGACGATTTCAACGTTTTCATCTGATATTTAATTTGTAATCATTTTTAATTTGTTATCTCAACAGTAGCACGTGTATAATTCTTACTTGGCTTCCAACACGAGAGCAAATATTCCTGCAGCCAAAGGGGTGGATGCAGATGTCCCGGAATGACTCAGAGTGCAGAGATTATGAAGATCGGTTGTTACCTGTAGGTTGTGTCGAATGAGAGAAAAATGAATGGAAAGAATATTGAGCAAAAAATGAATCATTTACTATTTTCACTTGATCATTCAAACTTCCTGAATAAGTCGTAGCAAGTATGGCAGGACATCTTTCAGCGTAATATGGCACTTGACCGTCTTGCGTAACGCTGGCAATTGCGAAAGAATAAATATTATTTACATAACCATCTGCGCCGCAATGATCTCCGAACATACCGCCGTTTCCTGCCGCAAATACGTATAAAGAGCCCAATCCATTTCGTCCCTGTGAAGCGTATTCCTTAATGTACTTGAATATATATTGAAATTTTCTAGCTTTTAAAGAGATTTTAAAAGGAAATAATTCAAATCGTGAATCCATGTAGATCAGAAACCCGCTGTTATTCTAAGAACACCCGTTGTTAAAGAGATTTTCTTTCGATGCTCTGCACGGTTCACGAAGTAAGATTTTTGGGCACTTGGAATTGAAAATTTTGAACCGTGATCATTTTCCTATGGATTAAAAATGTATACCAAACTTCTATTCAACATTGAACATGACAGGATTGAGAGTCCTCTGCATAAGAGTTACGTTTTCTTTTTAAAAAATCGAAATAATTTAATGCAGATGCTTAGCTTCGTACAAATCCGTGGAGATATTCTTCATCAAATTTCAAATAATTAATAACCGAACTAGAAATCTTATCAGAGATGCATCATGTTATTCATAAGCGTACAACAGCGTGTTAATATGTGCTTCGTATGCAAATGAACAGCCCACTTGTGTGTTGTATTTTGATAGAGAATTTTACATTGCTTCGCATAAAAACAATTCAGCTTGTTTGTTTAAATGAAAGAAACAATTGTACATATATGATATCTCATGAGGGATTGTAGTGTGCAGCCTTGCATTCTGAAGCATTTTTAATGTACGTATATTTCCTTCGGGATCTATTTTGGTTTATTGATTGTTCAACTAGGAAAAGTGATGAAGGTGAATATGATTTTTAAAAAAAAATCATTTCTAAATTAATGCAATCTCGATTAAATAATACAGGTAAGTAGTTGTAGTATGACGAAATAAATCAAAAAATTAAAAATAAATGAAGCAAACGGAATTTAAGTAGAAGGAATAAAAAGTGGAAAAGGGAAAAGCACATAGAGAAAGGGTAAACGCAGGAGGGGGCAAATAAAGCCGGCGAGAGGCGGGTGCAGGGGGTGCACTTGCACCGGGCCCGGGCTTTTTCCAAGGGCCCTAAGGCCAAGAAGTACATATGTCAAGAAAGACTTAATAGTTTTGGGATTTTGTGTATTGAAAGTAAAGTAGCCCAATCGATTGATTTTGACAATATAACTAGTGACTTCGCGTCAAAAAAGGCCAGAAAGGCTCTTTTTTAAAAATAAAATCATCAGTGTACTTTCCTATCTTAATTTTTTCGACTTCATTATTAAATAAAAAATAATTTTTCGAAGTGATATTCATAATTAATAAGTAGATATATTTTATATTTTGTTTAATTTACTTTATGTTTCTACATAATGTTGATTTTTTTCAACTTCCAAGTTCTAAGACAAGTTTTACATTAAATAAAAAATCATTTTTAAAAAGGTGTACAGGTACATACTATTTTTTTGTTGCTATATTTAAAGAAAATGAGCTGTGAAAATTTTGAAGGTCAAAAAAGAGGCCCGCAAAAAAAGTTGCACTAGGGCCCGGCTCGGCTCTCGTTGGCTCTGGCAAATAATATGAAAGGAGGTAAATATATGGAAAGGGGGCTAGCTGAGATTACACCTTCACCTTGATGTTATGTTTCGCTAAACTCGATATTAGCCTAAAATAAAGTGATCATTTTGTGACTTTTACGTGAATCTGAATAAATTAATTTTGAACAAGTGTGTATGTGTAATTCACTAAAATACCCTGGTAGCCTACAACAGTAGTAGGTAGAGATCTAGGAACCTTTGTTGCTCCGTATTGAAGGGCTAGTGATGACAGATACCCAGGTCCATCTAGTGCTATTCCATTATCTTGTGGGCCCCAAGAACCACTGTATATGTCTACTTTATCAATAGCATATTTTATCGCTTTCGATTCCATCAAATCATCGGTAATCCCATCCAACAAAGTTATTCCTGTGGAAATCATCGACGATGCTCATTACTTTTTATTTTTGCATGTCTTTAATACAAACGTCAAATAATGGCGTTTTTGTGTGACGTAAATAAAATCACGATTATTTCAATATTTACCTCCAACTTTGGCATTATACGCAATGCCGACTCCACACTTTTCGTTATTAGCTTTCATGACAGCAACGCCTGCACACCTTGTACCGTGACAATTTCGAGGATCCTCGTAGCGCGGCAAAACGCACGATTTATTTTGATTAAAATTAAAACTTATCTCGGGATCCTACAAATGTGCACGAAATACACGTAAGAAGCATGAAGCAAAAGAATCGAAAAAGTTTCCACTTACAAAATTATCTTTAATGTCGTCATGCGTATACTCAATACCATCATCTATGATGAGAATTCTTACACCGTTTCCAGTTATATTGAAAACTTTGTAAACTGGAACTAAATTCATATCAATAGCTTTCGTTTTACTTGTAGCGTTACTTTTCAAACCCACCTGTTTAAAATTAATTTACCAAAAATTTCCATTTGAGTTACTCCTGCTATTGATTAAGAATAAAACTTACTTCGTACCATTGCAAAGACCATAATTCGTCGTTGTATTCTCTAACGTAAAGACTGTGTTCGTCATCGAAGACGTCCTTCCTGTGAAGTTTTCTACCATAAAGTTGTTGAGCCCAGATAATCTAACGTGAAAATTTCATTGATATTTCCATAAAGGTACTTTTGATCTGATCTAATCTTACGTCGTCATGCTCCATTAAAGTATTGGTATGATGTTCACTTTCCTCATGATGCTCATCAGGATGATCTGGATTTTCCAAAATATAATATTCTTCTAAATCGTCGGCCTGTGTGAATAAAAAATAATAATTTTATTATTTTTTCCATAAAAGGTGTTAAAATCTGTGTGAAAAATGTACCCTACATCAGAAAAAATGTGAATATCGTACGAACCCATTTATAATAATTGAAACCTTTTATTTTGGCAAAGTCTACAACTTGCTGTATATTATTAGTTTTCACGATCCATTTATTTGTAAAATAAACCGCTTCTTCTTTTCCCTTATGATGCTGAAATAAAAAATATGTCACGTTTAATACCGCAAATTTATTACACCTTTGAGCCCGACGATATTTTGTGATAATTTATACAAAATGTACATCATTTTCGTTCACGTTGTCTAGGCTTATCAAAACTTCTTTTAAAAAGCGCCAAAGGCCAGGTTGGTGAAAATTTAATCGAAACTTTAATTACCAGATGAAAACCGCGAATAACGGATGGCGAAATATAAAAATTTCCCCGGAGAGTAATAATTTTCTTAAGCATTGTTCAAACGTTCAAAGTACGTGGAAACATTGTTCGTAGTTTTATATTTTATTTATATTTATCTATTGGTTAATTTCTACTTTTGAATTATACATTGCACTTACCGGATCGTAAATTAATGATGCGTCTTCGATTAAATACTTCGTCAAAACAAAGGTATTTAAAATTATTTGAAATGCTATGAAAAACTCACATTTTACGTTCACCATTCTTACATGTTGAGAAATGATATTTTGAATGAAAGTGGGTAACAGATTTTAAATCATATGGTTACGAGTTACCAGCGTTATAATTTCACCTAAATTTAATTTAGCGTAATGAATATTCACCGAGGTGGTTAGCAGGAGGTATAACCTACGTAGTTGTTAACATCATGTCTTTCGACTCGTTAAAATACGTAGATTTTGTTTGTTCAGTTGTGTTTTACGTGTTTGACGGTGTCATTTTTATTTGTGATTTTTATTTTCATTACAACGTTTTTTTCTCTTCCTTTTTGAAATATTTTCAATATTTTATTAAACGAGGTTGTTGATATTTGAATAATATCGAGAAGCAATAATAATATTTAATCATCCGAAACAAAAATTCCATGGGCTAACATTTACGCATCCAAAGAGAACAAAATCTTAAAAAATCTGCATCTTATAGCGCGTTTTTAAAAAAATTCTGAAACTCGCAAAAAAATGATCAAGACATTGAGAAGTAAAATATAAACGAAAATGAAGAAATGGAAAAAAAATTACAGAGGTAACCTCAACGTCATTGTGGAATCGGAAATCTCAAATCTAGAGAAAAACTCTGAAACACCCAAAAAACTACCAAAATATTTAAAAATAAAAATGTAAATGAAAATAATTACACACTTAATAGACGAAACCCGGAATCAGTATCGGTGAGATCTGTTCAAAAAATAACATTTAAATAGAGGAAATGGAACAAAAATACTTGCACCAATCTGAGGTGTCCTTTGCTGAATCTTCGATTTTCCAATGCTGTTAAGGCAAAATTTTGAAAAAAATATGACATTTAGGGGTCAAAAATACATTGAAAAAATGAGGTTTGAAAATTTTGCCGAGTGATATAGACACTTAAAAAAAATAAATGAGGTCGAAAAAGCCCGTTTGGAGGTGAAAAAATTGGAGTGCGGGGTTGTTGAGTTTTTCAGAGAAGGCCCTTGCGAGGATCTACCACGCACTAAAATTTCAATTAATTCCGTAAACTGCAATTTCAGAAAAAAATCCCTCGAAAACTAGTGGAGGGGGGAGCTGAAATTTTGATCACGAATGTGTATGATCATACTCGTCGACTAAACGAGTATATTCATCTGGCTGACGAGTACGATCAATGATCGTATCCAGTACAGATCACAGCCCCGGGGAGGCAAAATTAAAAAAAAATATGACATTTAGGGGTCAAAAAAGAGGTTTGAACATTATGCCGAGTGATATAGATACTTAAAAAAAATAAGTGAAGTCGAAAACGCCCGTTTGGAGGTGAAAAATTAGAGTGGGGGGTTGTTGATTTTTTCATGGAAGGCCCTTGTGAGGATCTACCACGTACTAAAATTTCAATTAATTCTGTAAATTGTAATTTGAGAAAAAAACCCCAATTTCCTCGATGGTACCCACCTACTCAAATATCAAATGTGATCTCATACTCGTTACTCGTTATTCATATACCCGTGCAGCTCTCTTGGATACATCAATAGAAATACATAAACAGGGAGATAACCAGATGAAATAGTACAAGGGTGATATGCGTCGGAAAGTTGGACAGTACGCAAAGCAGATCAAGGCAATGCTGAGGATACCGTGGTTCCAGAAGAGAACAAACGCGTCTATACTTGATCAATTGGACATAAAGGAGAAACTGAGCACGGTTATTGAGAGACGTAATATGTACAACCAGGAAAAGCTGACAGTCCAAGGTCACATAGATGGAAAGAGGGGAAAGGGAAGATCACCCATCCGATACATGGACTTGGCTAAGAAAGCTGCCAGAATGCCGTTGGGAGAAATGAGAATGCACGTGAAGGGTTGAAGACAGACAGCTGGAGGGAGCTGGTTGCCGGCATTTCGTAGTCGCAACATCCAAAATCGGGCAAGCGAGAAAGAATAAAAAATATAAGTAAAGTCTTACTACTACATATCTACGCAAGTTCCATAACATCTCACTCTGGGTGAGGTTTCTTTTTAAGAGGGAAAAACAGAAATTTCTTCACAGTAACAGAGAAAGCTTCCGGAGACTGTGAAGAAATTTCGAAAAAAACCCATCAGAGTCCTCTTCAGCCTTCTTCAACCTGAAACAGAACACAAAAAAACACCGCAATACACGGTGGGATCAAATGCAATGAGGCATGCAGCAGAAAAAAGATTAGTAGAATAATAATGTTAGCAAAATGAAAAGCACCACACTAAGCTGAAACAAACAAAAGTAAAAGAAAACTACGTAAAAGAAATATGCAATTGACATGCAAGTAAAACAGTAAAACATGCCAGTAAAACAGTAAAAAGTTGGAAAATAGTTAAAAAATAGTAAAAAACCAGTTGACACTTGATCGTTGAACAGTTAATAAGTTGGGGCAAGCGGTTAAAAACAGTAAAACACTAGTTAGCTAATGTAGTTAAAACAGCAGAAAGTAATTGCTGAGTAAACAAGTTAAAATCTAGTAGCTCAAAGAACATCTGGAAAATCTGGAAAACTGGAAACACGATTAATAAACACAACACAATATAATGAAAACCTTAAAACTAAGTTACACAAATCTTATCTTTAAACAAACTATATGTTAAGCGACTTAAAAAAAAACTATATTACGCAAGCACGCCTTTAATTTTTAATCCCTTTTTATCCCTTACCCTTAGCCATCGATATGCCTTAAGCATATGTTCACACTTTCAACCTCAGTCCACTTCAGCCACCCTAATCCGAAATTTTACAAAGTCCTCCAACCAAAGTCTTCTCAGGACCCAACGCATGGGCGCTACCGCGACAGGCCTCCGTTTCCCAAGGCCTCCAGCATGAACACACACTAAAGACATATTGATCCAAAAAGAAGAGAGCACCACAAGACTTGTGCTAGTAGTAGCACGCAATTGAACACAATACCAGTAAATCTCTTGTATATATACTTTTTCATCCATCCTTTCCTTATTCCAAAACTTCCCCTGAAAGAGGGGTCACTGGTGGGATGTGCACCTGTGTTCTTTTCCAAAAATTCCCTGAAGAGAGGGGTCATTGGTGGGACAGGGCAGTGCGCAGAAGCGAGCAATTTGAGGTCTGAGGTACACCTGTATGCTTATAGTATAACTGTCTGAAGGGGGGAGTTACATAATGTATTATATGTTATTAGTAGGGGCTGTGCTGTCTGCAGAAAATTTGGGGTTTGGTGATTTAGTTAGTGAAGATTTCTCTGCTATGTTAGGACTTTTATAAATCAATCCAGTATTTATTTGTTTTTCGAGAATTATTCTGATTCAAATTTCAGATTGCACGTTGTAATACAGTACTCTTTCTCAAGAGTTTTTTTTTTTGGAAAATAAAAAAATCTATTTAGTTATGATCTTTAATAAAGTAATTTTGACATTTGACTAAATTGTGATGAAATTGAATTTCAAATGTTGAACTACCTACTTAATCGTTCTTCAAATGATTTTTATTTGGCACCCGAAACCTGTAGTAAGTCCTTCTTGTTTCGTATATTTCTGGCATTTCACGCGTGCCATAACATGTTAGCGCGATACGTTCCAACTTTCCTTTATTGTTGGTTCTATTGGACTGATAATGGGGAAAATATTAGACTAAATAGGTAATTAGGTATGTAGCTAATTAGCTATGTACCAGTTGTCTCAATTGATCTTAGCCACCTGAGTAACGTTACGCAAATTAGGTATGTAGCTAATTAGCTATGTACCGGTTGTCTCAATTGATCTTAGCCACCTGAGTAACGTTACGCACAGTAATCAGTGTTACTAACCAAAAGTATTAAACAAATATTCTCTAAAAAGTGGCCAAAATCAATTAGACACCCTGTATATAAAAATGTGGAATTTCTTGTACTGAATTTAGGGTCGAATTTCGGTATCCAAATATGTATTGGATTTGTCTTCGAATTTTCTGTTTATTTGTCAAGTAAATAAACAATTTTTTGTGTATTAAGAAACATACCACATCTAAAATTTCTACTGTCCACTTTCCTTTACAAGGTTCTCCCCAAGTTTGTATCGAATCAAAAGTCCATTCTTGTATTCCATCTTGACTTCTGTCATCTGGACGAGGTTCCAGTAGATGAGCAATAGTACCTTAATTTTCAAGTATAAAATGCATTGTCAGTTTTTTTTAACGAATTCCGTTATGTACTTGGTACTACCTGAAGGTGATATAAGATTAATTTGAAGATCCCCTCGAGCTGTATATGAAAGCGTTATGTCTAATTGAACATGTTCCAAATAATTGACTTCGTTAATTTCGTTTTCACACCCTCTTCCTACTATTTCTATTCTTAATGGTATTTTATTGGAAATTGAAAAAGCGTGGCTGTAAAAATAAAAATCCACGTTTTCCTTTTTCCTCTTAATGAATAACAATATAGATTTAGACGAAAGTATTTTTCATTACGTTAAACGAGGCTCTTCGACGCAGCTAAACAATGGTGGAACGTTTTTAAAATTTTTTGCCAATTTTACCATCTCCCTTATATTAATTAATCCAAATCCGAAATCATGACTAATCCATAATCCTGCTTTGTTTCGCTGCCATCCTGTGTTGCTATCTAAAGGCGCTACTTCACTGGTTGTCACTATTAGATATTCGATGTCCCGTTTTGTCAAATCGTGACTGAAACAGAGTTCAGTTTCAATTTACACCTTGGTAATTTGGTGTAATTGTTTGATACCTACTTTGCCTCCACAGCTAGAGCTGCTCCACCAGCAACCAAGGGAGCAGCAGCTGAGGTTCCGCTGTGCTGATTTGTGCATTGCCCAAACGCATCACTACTCACCTACATTAAACAGTTCGTGTATGTTGAATTTGGCTTTCACGAAATTTCCTATTTTATTTACAAATTGAATTTTGAATTTGAGAATTAGATCCATACCACGTTAAATTGATTGATTTTGTCACCCGAGTATGCAGTGACCATTATTGCGGAGCATCTTTCAGAATATCTAGATCTTTGCCCAAGTTGATTACAGCTAGCAACTGCTATAGTGTGCATGCTACTGACAAAAGGATCACAACCGCAATTGTCACCCCTAACTTTACCATTTCCGCCTGCGAAAATATATATCACGCCTTTTCCTTTACGACCCTGAAATATAAATTTCCAAAATTGTTTCTTTTTGCAAATTTTTAAACTTATCTACCTTTTCGGCTCCATCTTTTAATGCAGTTTTCGTCAAAGGTCCTATATGAGCCATTGTTTTGCCGTCATCCGTTGGTCCCCAAGAATTAGAGCTGATGTGAATTTCATCCGATTTAAAAGCCAAAGCTCTTGCGTCCAATATATCATTTGAGGGCTTATACCCAAGTAATCGAACAGCTATAACGTTTATATTTTTGAAAATATGTATCGCATTGTGGCTCTGTGGCTTTGCCAAATTACCTCCTAAGGTAACCATCGGTGCTACTCCAACCCCACATTCTCCGTTATTTACGACCATTCCAACCACTCCGGCGCATTTCGTTCCATGATTGAAAACTCGATTTATGTGTTTTGGATCGGGTGTACTCGAACCATCCACTAGATCCAATCCGTATCTGGAATCCTGACATGCTTTTGGTTACATACTTGAAGAGTATATGCATTTAAATGTTGTGGTATATGTTTACGTAATTTAAATGCAGATCTGGATGATTTGTCTCCATACCATCATCAACAATCAAAACCTTTATACCAAAACCAAGTAATTTTTCTTCGTACCATACAGGAATGACATTGATGTCGTAAGTAGGTTGTTGAGAAGAATCTAACCTGCAGTCTTGCTATGGAAGTTTTCGAAAATGAACTTACTAAATTAATTTTGGAATTTGCGAAATTTTTATTTACCATGTACCACTGTTCTCGAAAACTTTTATCAATTGCGACTTCGGAATATCTAGAGGTACTCGAGGTGATTCCAGATCTTGGGCACGTTATGCTGCGAGTTTCACGTTTATGACCTGATATTTGTCGTATCCATAATATCTGCCACAAAAATGAGCTTACTCTGTGCAATATTCGCTTCACATTTATTATAATTACTCAATTTACTTCTGAATACGATTCCAGCTTTTCCGTCAATGGAATATTTTCATACGCTGATGTTTTTGGATGGTTAGGATGTTCAAATAGTATTAATTCGGGCATTTCGGGAATCTGAAATTAAACTTTGTTACAAAGTAATATATTGCCTCTTATATTAGAATAATAATTCGCATACTTCTCGAACTTCCAAACCCTCAGCTTCAGCGATTCTCTGAGCTGCTTCTATGTGTCCCACAACTTTTGCCGTCCATTGATTAATGTAGTACTCGATGTGCCTTTCTCGGATGCCATCGCAAATGAAAAACGAATGCAACAAGATTATCACAAAAACATTCCACATTATGCATGTCACTTCATTACAAGGATACGCTTAGTGTTGTTGAAAAAACATCGTTCTTTCGGATGTGAAGTAATTTTCTATAAAAGAATAAAAATTTGTTTCAACGTTTGGCATAACACCTGCCAATGTCAAAAATTAATTGTTTTACTTTTCAACGATGAAATGTAATTATCTTAGCATTGACATTAGCGTCGAAATTGTTCGCATGTTTTTGGATAATAAACGTCGAATGTATTTTTTTTATGATTATAAAACCGTTTCTGACGATGTACGAGTACATCTGGTCATTGTTAATTTTCAAATCGAAATTTATCGATATGAAAATAGTGAATTCCATCAATTTTCACGAATACATTAATTGAATTATTATTTGGAAAAATATTCAATGATTATAACTCACGCATTGAATAACTGTTTTCCTGGGAAAGTCGTATCCTTTGTTTTGAAATTTTTATTTCGTGGAGTACAAGATGTTAGAGGGAAGGAAAAGGGGTAAAAATAATTTCTTTCTTTATGCTTCAAAATAAATTTTATTCATTGCAAACATGCAGTACGATACATTAATAAGTTTGAATATTGAGCACCATCACCTTAGTGGAAATTTTTTCACCGTGTGCGGAGGCAAAGCAGCGAATTATTTGAGTGAAAATGGCAAATATTTTCGTGGCCCGTTTTCGAAAAGTTCTGGTTTAGTCTCGGAACCATAGATAGTCAATCCAACTTTACTTATTTGACCATAACTACTTGGACTTCGGCTCTGAAACAGCATTATTTATCATGAATCATGAATTTGTAATAAAGGGATATTTTATATTGAAAAATAGTAGTTCGTTACTATATCCATTATTTCCACAACCCAATTTCCTTGTGGAGCTTCTCCCCAATTGTGCACGGACAAAATTGAGAAATCCTGTATTACTGCAGAAAATGATTCTTTTGGTCTAGGAGGCAATATTTCCGTTACAGTTCCTAGTA
This sequence comes from Maconellicoccus hirsutus, assembly GCA_003261595.1. Lineage (NCBI taxonomy): Eukaryota > Metazoa > Arthropoda > Insecta > Hemiptera > Pseudococcidae > Maconellicoccus > Maconellicoccus hirsutus. Next base: position 88,876 of record QBDW01005273.1, on the reverse strand, counting down.
AACTTTCAATAAAATTAAATAGCAGGATCAGGGATGTTGAATTTTAAATTCTTTTACTTTGCGGCGAAGTGAGGAAGATTTGGAGGTTTCCGCGAGCAATGTGATCTATAGAGAGAGTAAGATGGACATGCTCAACGAATTTCACTACTTGAGTGGTATCTCGGCAACCTCTCATTGGAATTGTTATCTTTACCGATCGTTGTCCACTGACATACGTTTCACTTTCTCTGCAGGGAATATAAATTCATGAGCTGAGTGTTTATATGGAATGCATTATTTAGGAGATTTTAGCGTTTACGTACTTAAGATTATATTCCAGCACACAAGTGTTCATCGGTGGAGTAGTGCCTGGGAAATTTGTAGCCAATTCTACTAGTTGATATGCGTTTATTAGTCCAAAACCGAAATTGAAATTTACGTAAAATCCAGCGGCGTTTTTTGTCCAGCCGGGGTTCTTGGCTAAAGGAGCAACTTCACTTGTCCAAGCTATTGCGTGTTTTACATCTCTCCATGATAAATTCGGACTAATGGAAGGAATTTCAAGGTAAATTTACAGTGTGAGATGAATGACTAATACCTAAAAATAAAAATTACTTTGCTTCCATAACTAATGCCAAAATTGCAGCTGCCACAGGACATCCGGCTGATGTGCCGTTGAAATTTTCAAAACAGTTATCGGTTCTTCCAAGATCAGGTGTTATCTGGAAAACATTACGAATGGAAATATCTGACCTACTATTTGTTATATAGACTCGTCTTCGTAAAAATTGTTTACGTGGGCATAAGGATTTCCGTTTCCAGAATGCGTTACTACCATTACTGCTGGACATCCTTCCGCATAATCACTCGGAGAACCGTTATGTTTCGCTCCACCTACAATGATCTTTGGTACAATTTGTAATTGCCCATCTGTACTACATGTTTCCTTATCTCCTTTTCCGTTGCCAGATGGAAATACATAAACTACTCCTTTGCCACCCCGACCCTTAAAAATTGAAAAGTATCCGAGTATATTGAATAAGATTTTCGATAGTTGGTTGGGTATCGGAAACACAATCCTACGCTGGTTATTCCATGGTAAAAGGCAGATTCGACTTCCTTTCTCATTGGAATGAAAGCTTTGCTTTCAAAATCGCCGGTGGAACTGGTCATGACGTGGATATCCTCAGATCTAAACGAAAAGGCTTCAATTTGATGAGGAACCTTGAGCGAGTCACCTTCCATGAATTTATGAGCTAGAATATTCAATTATTTGTTCAAAATGAAGTTACTTTTCCAAGTTATGTTAAATTTATGTATTTCATCGTCCTTTTGTAGACAATAGCATCAGCAGCACTTATTGCTTTATCCGAGATTGCGTTTATTTAAGGATTCATTTGATGTCCTCTATTTTTAAAAAAGTTACTCACCTCCGAGAGTAATTTTTGGCGAGATTCCTACTCCACATACGCCATTATTCGCCTCCATTGCCATTATTCCTGCGCATCTGGTTCCATGGCTATCATCCGGATCCGTAGGTGTTGGATCAACACCTCCTCTGATGTAATTTTTACTAAATTCGTTACTCTATATAGAAATATTCGAATGTAAAATGTTATATTGTGAATATTTTCAATTTTTTCATAAAAATCACTTGCAATTCGGTCTTTTAAATCGATGTGATTTCTATAAACTCCGTCGTCAGCTGATATTACAATAACACCTTTTCCAGAAACTTTAAATTGATCCCAGGCTTGCACAATTTTCATATCGTAATACGATGGTTTGTCACTACCCATCATTTCTGAACAACTTCGCTAAATTTTTTAAAATTACAATTTTTGATAATTCATTATAAATGAAATCTACTTCACGTACCAAGTACCATTGTTTGGGGTATAGTGGGTCAGTATAGAATTGCGGTCTGTTGGATGTAAGTATTGAGCTTTCTGGTCCAGCACAATAATAAAATTCTTCTTGCGATGACGACATCATCGAGTAATTACGACGTCTGACTTTTTCTTCCATTGAAGGAGTGGCATATGTTACCTGCACAGGGAAAATTCATTTTTCCTTTCGCAAATCGTAAAAATTAAAGTTATTACTTACCTCTTCGTATTTGGATAACCTAATGTACATATGTTCCACCTCAATTTCTTCCGGTCGTTCCAAATCATAGAGGTGGAATAATTTAAGATTAGGAATCTGAAACAAATTTTTGCTTTCGATAAAATGATAGAAAAAAAATCCAACCTGATGTAGCAACTTGCCTCATAAACGCTTTGAAATCCTTCAATTCGAGCAATTCTTTTTGCTACCTCTAAACCAGCTGGAATGTGCAATATCCAAGCTCCCGGGATAATTTTCGAAATGTCAGTTTCGCTTGTTAGATCTTTCATTTCGGAAATGTCTGTTTCACTTGCAGGGTCTTCTGCAAGTACTATGTTGAAAAAAATGAAAAACAATGCGAGAGCCTTGTGATACTCCATCGTGAAGCCTTTCAACTAAAATATTTTCTCTGAAATTTGAAGTATTTATATTTGCGAAAAATTGTTCTCTTATTATTCGATAATTTTGGATTTTTCTGGTCTTGCAGCGTTCGAGTAATTAAGAAACTTTCGAACACATGTGCAACGACCAGATGTTTCGTTGAAATACTAATTTTTCAGTAAGTAAATGATGAATTTATCGAAATGCAATCAGTCATTTGTTAATGAAGTGATGTATGTTGGGTTTTCATGTTTTGTGATTTTTTTCAACGGATAATTGATTAATGAAAGTGCTGATGTGGGTTTTTCAATTTGTAGGTATTTTGTGGTATTTTTTATGTCTTTTACTCAAGATTGGCTGGGATTTGTTCTCCATTAAATGATACTACATGTTGAGTGTTTAATGTCTACCTCTTCCCATTTAGGCTATGCATATATAATTCATTCTTATTGAAGGTATTCAACCACAAAAAATCAGTGAAGCGTTTATTTTAAATAAATTAATATGACTAACATAATGTCGTGTTATACACTTAATTTCAATTACTCCGCGGTACAGATTCAGTGATTCACTTCAAAAATGGGTATTATAAACAGGACGAAGAACAGCTTGCAACTTTTTTTATTTTAATTTTGCATTTACGAATTCCTGCGCTTTCATTTTCTCTTCTCCATTTGTGTATCCCTATGTATACAAATGCCTATTATTAAAAATAGCATTTTGATGCAAAAGTATTGATTAACTTATTGTACTTTGGCTTCAGAAAAATGTAATAGGTCTCGTCTTGGCAGATAATAGTGTTAGATAAATTGATGTAAGTTAATTGCCTACTACCAACTCTGTATGAAAGTTGCAAATCTTCGGTAGGACAGGTAGGTAGTGAAAAATGATAATTATAATTACACTATGTAACTTACTTTTTGTGTAAAACCGGTCAATATTAGATAATCAGTGAAATCATTCAGCACTCTTATGGTGTCCATATGTTTTGGTATCTAAATTTAAGCGTGCATAGTGTCACAATGAATTGTGATTTATTGCATCTTCAGAACAATATGGCGGTACTCAAAAATGTAAAATTTTGAGAAACGACAAATTTTATTACAACTTAAAATGCGACGAAATCAATTTTGTGAGTATTTTGTTGCTCTGGAGATGCATTGTGACATTGTAGGATACTTTTCTATTCGTTATTTCATAGTAAGTAGGAAATTTTTTACTTGAGGGAATAATACATCTTCAAAAACATTGAACTCTTGTCGATTTTGATCCTGTTAAAATGTTTCTTAGTGTTAGCTACATTCTATCACTGTGATGATGAGTATTTAAAGCGTCAAAGTGCGAAAATTGCTTACTATCTTTTCCTCAGCTTCAGCCAAAATTCGTTTCTGATCACTTTGTGTAGTAGGCAGGTGTTTCTATTCATAAAATTATCGTAGTTTATTAATTACAAGTACTTCTTCGAAGTCCAATAAAATGTCTTGATATAATTTTGTGCTACACTTGATTTTAATTTCGATATATCTGTATTAAAAAGTGTACGTGTACTCAATTGCCTACGTACCAGTATGAAAAAATTTATAACCGCATTTGTTTTATCCAACAAAGATAACTTAGCGGGAAGAGAATCGAAATCGAGTTCCTGCAGCAAATTTATCAAATGAAGAGATGCAATTAATATATTTTTATATTTATTTTTCATAAAAATAGAAGAATAGCTTAAATTTTACCCACTTTGGGTTTACTAGGAAGCTGCCCCTGTCCTTTCGTGAAAATTGGAGGAGAGTATGTTGGTGCATGTGGCGAATAACTTGATGCATGATCTCTATGCTGGAGATTACCCTACATGAAAAAATCATTCATTATGATGGATAATTGGATACTAGACCTGAAAATTATTTAATTTCACTAACCGGTTGAGTATGGAAATTGGACGATGTACTACGACTAACAAATACCCTTGTTTCGACCTAAAGATCACGATTTTTTTTTATATTTCCAGTTAAATTATTAGGCGTGGACAAAATGTAATATTGAGGTACAAACTTGAGGCGCATTAGGATCGTCTTTATTTGGCGGTACCACGTAAGTTTCAGTTTCAATTTTACGTTCGTATCGAGGATCTTTGTAATCCTGTACTCGAAATTTGTTTTTGGTTAATTTTTTACAATTGGTAGTAATTTTTTTGATGAACTTACTTTTCCAAATAAATCAAATAGTCGTTTCGATTCGTTTTGGTCTTTATCCTAGAAAAAAATGTTAATTGTTTATTTGCTTTTTATTAAGTAGATGTTTTTTTTTCCGTTTCTTACTTTTTTTATTAAATTGAAAACGTCATCGTATTCTGGTTTCTCTTTCTAATGAAATGATGAAGAAATAATGAATGTGGTGGTGGAAAAATTGAGAAAAATATTGCTTAATTAAGCGATATATTGTTGTTGGATTTTTTTTGTTCAATTAAAAGTAGGTATTGTATAGGTATAAATGTAGGTAGGTAGATAGGTAGGTAGGTAGGTAGGTAGGTAGGTATAATTACACAAAGAGATCTATACAATGCGGATTGCTTACCGTAATGCGAATGAGATCATCAAATCTACGTTTTGCTCTTTCATCTAAATAATTCGGTTTGTACTGATGAGTAGAATGTAAAATTGAAATTAATGAAAAAAATTGATGTATATTAGATTAAAAGTTCTTGAAGTATGAACGAGTTGAAAAAACTTGTACAGGACTTTCTTCGTATGAGAAATGCGTTACTACAAACCATTTGGTTAATGAAGTCCACTGCTTTCCATCGTGTTGGTAAATCTGTGGCAGGATTTTTCATCAATGCTTCAACTTCATCTAATACGGAATCTAAGGTTTTGCCTTTCGAGTTGTAGAAATGACCCTAGAACAATTTTTTTCTATCGGTTTCAGAATTCAATTTTTTTATAATAAAAGTAGTTTCCAAATTAAGCAAGTTTTGTTTTTCCTCTTTTTTTTTTTAGTGGATTGTTTACATTTTGAGGTGCAACTCAATTCCCTGGAAAGTAATTATAGTTGCTTGTACTATCAGTGCTATCTAAATAATTAACCGAACCTGGGAAGGATTGTAGGTCCATGTCTCTGATTCGAATACCGAATGGTTATTGGGTTGCTGTCTCGTCTGAGAAGAAATTAATGTAAAAATACTGTATTAGTAACATTCGAATAGATAAATATGAATTTTAGCCGAAGAAAAATTATACTTGAACCAAGTTTGAAATTTCGCTAATTTGAGCTGGAGGAGAAGACTCTATTTTAGTACCAGTATTATGTATCGGTTCTTGTTTTTCCTTGGAGAGAATGTTCCAAGGGTTTAAATACAATTTCGTTAAATTATTTATAAGTTGCAAGTTACCTTGATTTCTTCAATAATTTTGGTAACTCCGCTTGATGTAGGATCGCCGTTGACTTTACTGGATGGATTGAGTACTTTGATTTCTTTTGATGGCAGATCGTTTGCAATTTTCTCTATTACTTTAGGAGGGTCTGCGATGTCTTTGTGATCTTTTTCTTTTATCGCTGATGGCTTGTCATCTTTCTTTGGTTCCGTAGGTTCCTAAATGTGTATGTTGCATGAGATGAATTTGTCGTGGCTGTACGTGTAAGTGTATAAAAGTATTACGTTTTTGAATATTTTCCAAATTTCTCTGAAACGTGGATCATTTTTCTGAAAATGTATATATTAGTTATCTTTTAGGAATGTGTATAAACGTAAAATGGTATTTGATGCAGAATTACCGATTTTAGACCGTTAAGAAGTCCTTCGAATTTCGGATTTTGTCCCTGTTGATGATGAATTTTTTTAGTTTGTGAATGAATTATACGCCATGGAAAAATATCTGTTTGTTATCTACTCACTATCAGTATCATCAAATGAATTATTTTATTTTTGTCGTCCTTGTCCGCGTCTGAATGATTGAGCTGAAATATTACATTATAACTGACAGATACCTACTCATATACCTACTTATTCATAAAATGTATTTCGAATGAATGATTTCTTACCATTTTATACAATTTCAGTATAATATACCATCTGTATTCAGGACTCAGGTCTTCTCTTTCCAGTTTTTTATTTATTTTGTCTAGTACTTCATCGTTCGATTTACCATTGAATAAATGATCCGCCTATGTAGTAATCATTTGGACAACATTTCGATTTTAATTATTTTTAAAAATTTGTATCTTGAAGAAATGAAAAATTTTACTTTAGTTTCATCTTCATCATCAATACAAAAAATGTGATACTCATTTCCTGATTCCAAATCCTGTAATTAAAAAATAGTGAGCCTACTGTAATCGAGTTCCTATGACTTATAGGTCTAAATGAATGTGTCTCAGAGGGTTTCTACTTACTCTGGATTGTATTTTACTTTTACGCATGCCAGATTTTTTGACGCCATACTCATCGTCTTTTTTATGATTCTTATCTTTCATGATTTTATTCATTGGATTTGTGCGAGTTACGAAACAATCACGAGAAGGATGCTCTCCAATTTTATCGAACGGAAGACCTCGAATTATGGTTAAATATTGTTGATTTAAATTTGGTCTACTCTGAAAAAAAAAGTTTCAGTTCTAGTTTTGCAACTTGAACATATGAATGTTTTATTTGATAGAATTCTTACATCTTTGAATAATTCCCAAATATCATCGAAGTCCGGATCATTTTTCTTTGAAAAGAAAAACTCATGTCAAATTGATTTTTTAAAATCTTAAATACTTTTGAAGTTGATTTGATAAACAAAAAATTTAAAATTAAAAAGGATTATAATTACTGCTTTGAAAATTTTAAAGAGCTGCTCAAATCTTGGATCTTCTCCCTGTAAAAAAATGAGGAAATGTGTTTCTGTTTAACCAATAGGTACCTATCTAAATTCTATGATTATTTGATTTTGTTACAAACAATGTAGAAATGTTTGAAAATACAGGTACTTACTATTCTTAATATAAGTTTGATTAATTTTAGTTCGTCTTCGTCGTTGCTGCCATATAAGTCATCATACTGCAACAAATTACATATAAATGATTCGTTACCTATATTTCTAACGTACTGAAGAATAGGAACGAATGCTCGTGTGGCATGCCAGTACCAAATCATGTAATTTCAAAGTTATATAGAATTTTTTTTCGCTATCTAGTTCTTTGTCGTCTTGATCTAAAAATAGTTGAGCTTTCGATAGCATATCTTTATTTGTTTTTCCCTCTAGTAGATTATTTGCCTTGAAAATAAATACATAATTAATGAAATATTAGAATATCGAAAAATTTCAAATACCAAGAAATGAAATTGGAACGAAATTTAGTGAGACGAGCTTGACTGATTTCATTGTGTAATTTTGATGAGAATAATTATCCATTGCAAAAATTACTGTCTCGCTCTTTCCATCATTCCAATTCCACGATTTACATAATTATCGATACCTGCTCTCTGGCTTTATCATTGATGCAAATGATATAGAGATTATTTCCAGAACTTTGTTTCTGTAATAGAAATAAATGAACTTTACGAGATTTTTAATTCTAAGAATTGAAAGCTCATAATCTTACAGTTAGTCCGTGTCCTCCCGGTGAACCAGCAATGCCGCCAATGATATTTTGGTGAGCAGGAGATCCAAAATAGGAGTTTGAGCTGAAGAACGGAAACAATGCATCGAAGAGAGAACCGCCGCCTTGAGAATTATTTCCCTAAAAAATGAAGAATCGTTACATCATATTGTACCGAAGCAGAAGTGATGTCGTAGGTACAAAATAAATTATACCAAGTGAACCATATTGCCTATTGCACTTAGATTTAAACCGGCAACTAATTTGTCGAACTGTAAAGTTTTAAAAAAAAAATCACATCAGGTAAACACGAATAATTCTTTGTGAAAGCGCAAAAGATATTGTACTAACCAACTCTAGTAATGCATAAAAAGGAGCCAAAAGATATCCCACTTCTTGAACCTAAAGTAACAATTTAACATGGTAAATGTATTTTAAAAAATGTTAATCAAGTACATATTTTAGTGCACAAACGTTTCTAGTTCTTCGAGATGTGCCGTAAGCGCCAATATCAAAAAGATGCCAGGCATTATTGACGAAAACCTGAGAAATAGAAAATTCATCATTAAACAACGATTGAAAATTTGTTTTTATTATAGAGAATTATTGGTTTCATTACTTTGGCCAGTTTAGTTGTAGTTTCACTCATTGTCTTGTTCAAATCCTAATTTGTATTTTAAAAAAGAAAAAAAAAAGAAAGTAGTATACTGAGTGGTAGCAGATACTATTAGATAGGTACCTACTTACTTGTAACAAGGTGAATTTTTTTTTCCTACTTCTTTCATCTGACTGGTCCGCCTATTAAAAAATTGAAAATTGAAGCGAAATTGAAATGTTTGAATCTAAAACTTGTACGATAGTGAGGTACCTCATCTTTAAGTTCCTCCAAAAAATCTTCTATTGGCTTAGGTTTTTCGCCTGGTTCTATTTCCTGTACAGGTATAACTTTAATTTCATCATCACTCACGACAGGTTCGGTTTCTTTGTGATTTGGCTCTACTTCCTGTTTAATTTCTTCATGCTTTGGTTTGTCTGGTTCCTATGTAACATTAATACTTTGAGAAAATAACTGCAATAACCTTCCAAATTATATTGTAAATGGATGACCTTTCCAATAGGTAAAATGTCCGTAATATTTTTTTATATACTAATGCCATTTTTATAATTATCAAGTATAATTCAACTAATTTCAAATATTAATAAACTTACACTTCCGTAAAACCAATTAATTATAGGCATATCGCCTATACTCCTAGGCTCCAGCCATAGTTCGTAATCATTAGGGATCGCGTCAATTAGGGTAGTTACCCAAAACACACAGATCATAAAAGATATCCTCATCACGAAAATGCTCACAATCAAGAGAGTAAGTTTTACTCTAATTGTTCAGTTTTACCATAAAAACATGTGCCGTGTGTCCATTACCGTACTGAGTTCTCATTCGAGTTTTCTGCTTGACAGATGGTCTTTTAAATATGTGCTTGTATTTACCATTAGACGTGTGCGAGTAATTTTCAAGTTTCGTGCTGCTGTCACTCTGACGTACTGTATTAGCAAATTCCCGAGAAAAAATGAAAATTTGAGGTTAATTGTTTTAACCTTGAACGTACATTGAAATATTTCGAGTAAGGAAGAATTTTCACCCAAAAAGTTCAAAGAAACGAATGCAAAAAATGTTTTAATTTTTTTTTATGAACATTGTGAATATACTTCAATTAAATCAGAAGTTCCATTATGCGCAATAATTTATATTTAATATCGATGATTTTTACCGAGATATTTAAATTTTACAACAAAATTATACTTTATTTACAATCGACACGATTTTATCGGTGAAATTTTAATTATGGCCTATCCTCGACTTCCTCGTCATCACTACTTGGGAGTATTTCTTGAGGATCATCCGTTGTTTGTAATGGATGAAATTCATAATACTGTCGCGGGGTTTCATAATGAGCTGGCATATCTTTTGTACCATAAACAATCAAAGTGAAATCTACTACTTGTCCTTCTAAGCTGCTATGACCGATCTGCAAAATTGAAATGTTATTGATATTTAGGAATTTTTAAAAATTATATAATTATCGTGAATGTCTTGTACTGGATTATGAACAATTATATTCCATCGGCCACGAGGACATTCGGCCCAGAAATGAACCGTATCGATGGTCCAGTCCATCAAACCATCGGTAAATGCGTCATATTTTCGTGGCTCTATCATATGAGACAGTGTACCTGTTACAGAATTTTTTGACGCATGTAAGAGTATTTTTTTAATTCGTTAAATTACGGTATTTTCAAATTGAAACCTTGAGGAGATATAAGATCTACTTTCAAGTCCCCTCGTCTGGAATATTCGATATTCACGAGTAACTCGACATGTTCCATGTAATTAATTTCTGTAGGTAATCCCTCGCAAGCTGTAGTTTTTAAATTCACATTTATGGAAGACAAACGAGAAAATTTTCGATTTATGTGATCTCTGCAATTCATTTGTACTTCGATGTAGGTAATTAGGTAGGTATGAAAAAACTTGCGAAATTCTCCTAAGAAAGCCAAAAAAAATTACTTGAATTTAATAGGTATTACGCAGGCTGACATGGCAGGAACGCTTTGGAAAGTAGTCGCCATTTTAGCTGCTTCAGCAGCGTTTATCAGTCCAAACCCGAAGGTATGGTTTAACCAAAAACCTGCAGCGTTTCTTCTCCATCCAGGATTATTCTGCAATGGATACGGATTACCTGTCCATGCTAATATATGATGAAAATCTCGCCAATATAATTGCGGACTATGAAAATAAAAAATTATTACTCGTTTGATTAAAGAAACTTTCGTTCCATCGTGTTTCTTACTTTGCTTCTACCGTTAAAGCAAGCACTCCAGAAACTGCTGGCGCTGCAGCGGAAGTACCAGTGAATGATTTAGTGCAATCATCGTAAATATTCGTGGATACCTATCTAAAGAAAGGAAATTTTCATGGTTTCAGTTTAATTAACGCGTATTTACATGATGAAAAACTTACGAAATTTTCAGAATAAGATGTAATCATTACACCGCTGCATCTTTCAGAATAGTACGTAGCTTTGCCATCATCTCCAACTCCTGCTACAACGATGGTGTAGATGTTATTCACCATTGAGTCGTATCCACACATGTCTCCTTCTAGTCTACCATTACCGGCTGCAAATACATATATTGTACCTTTTCCTCGGCGCCCCTGGAATTGTTGGTTCAAGAACGAAATAAGTTGTCTGGCCTGTGTCACATTTTAACGAACCTTTGTTACGCCTTCTCTGAAAGCGCTTCTTTGGAAATGTTTCAAGTATTCCATAGTTTTACCATCATCATCAGGACCCCAGGAATTATTGCTAATATGAACCCATGCTACCTTATGTGATAAAGCTTTTCCTTCCATGTCATCTCCACTGCGACCGTAAGCGTGTAGACGAACCGCTGTATGTAATTTTTATAAATTAGCAGTGGTTTAGTATTGTAATGTTTGAAGAAATCCAACGCCTACCTCCCCATTGCACAAGCGGCGCTATTCCAACTCCGCAGATGTTATTATCTCCTTTGGCGGCGATTATCCCAGCGCATTTAGTTCCGTGATTGAAATGTGCTCCGATCAAATGCTCAGGTTCTGGGGTTCCGTTGCCATCTACCAAATCACAACCCAATTGCGGAACCTGAGAGAGTTTATATTTGATAAAAATGTGATGACGAGAGCAACAGGAGAAAACGTCCACGTACAAAATTATGTTTCAAATCTGAATGCGATGTCTCTACTCCGTCGTCGATGATCATAACTACGACACCTTTACCAAAAAGGTTCATGTTTTCCCAAACAGGAACCACATTAAGATCGGTGATTGGTTGCTTAGTACTTGGTGGTCTGCAGTCGTGCTAATTGCATATGCTTTTTAGCCAAACTTCACTTGAAGTGGGTGAATTGAGGGTACTCACCAAGTAATACATATCGCCATATAGAGCATCATTCACGGGTGTATTTCGAGAACAAACAGGACTTGGTACTATCTTCGGACACGAGCATCTCCGTACCCTTGAACTAGTCACGGTCACTTGTTGTGTCCATAAAATCTATCAAAATGGTGTTTTATTCTATTGATATTTGGTGAAACGGTGAATCCGTATTACGCACCTCTTCGTAAGAATTCAATTTTTCAGTCAGTGCGTTTGTTTCGTATTTCACTTTTTTCGGATGTTTTTCGCTCCGGAAACGAAACAATCCGGGAAAATAATCAATCTGCGATTATGTCGATATGTATAAAGCAGAAATGAAAAATGTCACAAGTAACATGAAAAATTTACGAGAAAGATTTATAATATGAATAAATTATATTCAAAATCTTTCCACCTATTTAACTCACTTCTTCCAGAATTGTGAATTTTTCTTCTTTAGCTATTATTTCTGCGGCTTCAATCCCTCCAGCGATTTTCACAAGCCATATGTTCGTATAATATTTGATACCATATTTGATAGTACCATTTCGGGCGCACGATTTACCAAATAAAATAGCGAAAAATAAAACAATTGATCGAATATGCATTTTTGATGAATTAACAGACATAATAATATAGGTTTCTCTGTAATACTGTTGTGGAAAAAACCATAAATGATATAAACGAGTCTTTGCGACTGAAATATTGAAGTAACTACCTAGATATTAATCAACAATAATGTGAAAAAACAAGTGTTCCGATAATTTTAGAATTTTTGTAATTACTTTACGTTCTTGGATATTTATTAGTTTTCTGTGTCATTTCATATGAATGAATCTGATTTGGTTGTGTTATCGAGAAATGCAAATCACTTTTTAAAAACTCCAAATTGTTCTTTCAAGCTATAGTAATCATTTTTTGTGTATAATTTACCGCAGAAATGGGAAACGTCAAGTTTTTTCGTGTGTTCTGGTGTTATTTGTCGCGTAGAAAATCATTATGTAGCTAGGTACAGGTAGATAGGTAAGTAGAAGTATTAGATAGGCACTCGTTAAAAGAAAGTAAGAGCAGTTCGTTGAAGTTTTGAGATATTATTCATTAAAAATAAAATTGATGAATGAATAAAATGAGCTGAGATGTCTTCTAAGCGTAAGTATCTAAAAATGAATTCGTTTCTAAAATAAATTGGTGTTTTTAAAATATGTACCTACATTTTGACATTATAAATTGTGAATCGCATGGAAAATACCTGTTCAGCTATGTTCAGAAAAAAACAACGCTAAAGGATAGAATACTTTATTTTTTAAAATAATTCATTAGATTTTATAAATGTTGAATATAAGTATATCTTAAACGATAATACAAGAGTAGTACGAATATATAAAATACCTGATCCTGACACACATTTTATTTTCACAATTCTTTATTAATGGTTGTTGAAATAGAAAGAAATAATGAGAATTTGGTTGAAGAACTCTGAAAACAAGATGCGAGTTAGGATCAGGTATTTTATATACTACTTACAAGAACATCCATATGTAGAATAACTTCCTATATCTCGACTTATTTGCGAAATTTTTGTGCGAATGGAGACATAGGAATCACTACGGAACTTATTAATTCATAAATTGGTGAAATTTGTTTTTATACAGAGTATTCGACGGTGGAACGACATAAAAACGCAGGGGAAGAAACACCTCTGAGAAGGTAATCTACCAGGTAACGAATGGTAACTAAAATAAAACCGTAGTTTTTGTTGTTTTATATTATAAAATTATTCGAAATCAAGCTTTATCTAATTCAATATTTGGAAATTTTGTTCTTAAAGTGAAACATACACTTGCTTACAACCAATTTTTTCCTAATCTTCGGAATTAGGCTCGTAACCTATAATTTTATAATTTTTGATTAGCAAGTGATTCGAATTCATTATAAAAATCATTTCATAAGCGAATTTGTTTTTAAAAACACGATGTATACCTAATGCGATAATTCGTACAATTAACAGAAAAATTATATCTATGTACGTATATAAAATAAAAAAAAAGTATCACCTAAGTCTACGAAAAAAAAAAACTTAAAAGTATACAGAAATGTTGAAAATTTTGTTCAAATGATATCTATAGAAATTCTCGAGTTATCGTTTTTCAAAAATGTATAAATTGACGATATGATTACCCGTATAAGTTAATATTGTGAAGTCACCCCAGGAGCATTGTTTTGTTTATACTTTTGTTTTACATTTTGCCGCATTTTCATCCAGAAAATAATAAATGTAAAATTAATACAAATATTTATAATATCAAGATATTAAATTAACATGATATTTATAGTTGAGTACTTAGTAGTTTAGTCTACTCGTGTAATTTGTGCCAATCAGCTATCTGTCGCCTGGGAGAGTCGCATACTTCGGTCCAATGATGAGCTGCTGATTCACAATCCGATGCTGCGCCCATTTCCAATCTTCCAATAACCTTTAAGAATTGAGTTTATTTTTATTAAATTTTCCAGGTTATAATCCCCGCTAAATGGTTCAGCTTGGAAAACGTGTGAAGTTTACCTCGTTTTTAGTGACACGATCCCAGTCTAGAAGTAGGAATTCTAAGCTGATGTTGAGAAGACCATCGTTACCAGAGGGTACGTCGAATACGAACGATTCGTTGAATACTGGATTTAGTGTGCGTTTTTTGACATGTGTTTTCTTCTTAGCGATACGTTGTCCTTTGTACATTAAGTAGATTTTCACGTAAGGATCTGTAAATTGAATTAAAATACGTTATACAGTATGTAGATAGTATACTCATTCTTTCTGGGTTTATCTACGTATTGAACCAACAACTCAATGATTCAATACATCAAATCTGTGGTTTTTCATGTTTTACAACATAAATATGCATGAATGTGCATCTAGTAGTAGGTCTAGACACATAAATGGGACCATACTGCGCACTATGTGGTATAAAATATGTGTAACTGTGCACGTACATCTACATAGATAGAAGATACATGTTGTCAAAACGAATAATACGAATAAATTGAGAGTAAGTACGTAATATTCATTCATACCTAAACGATGTACTCGTAATACTTTGTTAGGTTTTTTATTTTATTAAATGAATAGAGATAAGGCATGCGTTCGCGTGCTGTTCTAAATTTTTCCTTTTTTTTGAAATAATCTCTAGTCATCATTAGGATATTTTTTCAAAATTACACTCACCAGCGAGACCGGTGACGTCCATTTTAGGTAAATTTCTAGCTTTCAATATAACTACAGTTAAACGATTTGCTGCTGGTTGCCAGCAAAGCGATATTAACATCTCCCCGCGTCCTTGACTTTTCACCTAAATAAACAAATAAATTTTCAATTTAAACGTCAAACGATTGGAATAACAAATTTGAAAATGGATTTCTCATGTAGGTATAAACTTGATGGTACACATTGTTGTCGAATTAGAAATTGGCAAATTAAATGGCATGTTTACTTTTAAACTGCGAGGTTGAATATCCTTTTGAAACGTAACATTTGTATTGTCTTGATTTGTGATGTCAACCGAGTTGAGCGGAAAGAAGACTTCTCCTATTATTTCATCTCGTGAATATCGATCGAATATTAATACGATGAAAT
This sequence comes from Maconellicoccus hirsutus, assembly GCA_003261595.1. Taxonomy (NCBI): domain Eukaryota; kingdom Metazoa; phylum Arthropoda; class Insecta; order Hemiptera; family Pseudococcidae; genus Maconellicoccus; species Maconellicoccus hirsutus. The sequence goes on along the minus strand of QBDW01005273.1, from coordinate 73,248 downwards.
GCAGTGTAATCGACTATTAAAGTTATTCATTAGCGTATGGTTTTAATTCCTTCAAAAGCATTATTTAATTTAAATATTCGAAAAAATACCTGTAACTGATTTATTTTAATGCCATAAAAAGAGAAATCTTCTTCGTAAACAGGATTACGTGTTTTTCTAAGGACCCTGGTTTTTACTTTGTGTTGTTTTTCAGGTAAAAGTTGCAATTTCACGTAAGGATCACTATTCGCGGATGTGGAATCTTTTGATGGTAAATTCTGGCATTTTAATATACTAACAATCAGCGTGTTCTTTTCTTTTTTGTATCTGGCGAAATAAATATTTATTAAGTTTAGTTTACCGCAGGAATGATGAAAAAAAAAACACCTCAAAGTAGGTACAGAGAAATTGATGACTTATGAATACCTGATATTGAAAAACAATTGTCCCAAACTACCGGTGAGAATTTCTTGACTGGTTGTTATTTTGATTAAACCGTCATCAGATTTGGTCAATTTTGAATCTACGCTTGATGTTTCGTCCTCGACGTGAATTCTGCATGAAAGTAGACTCTTTGGATGACGAATACTTTATAACGAAATGTTTGAAACACTTACGTAGCATTAGCTGACTCTTCGGCTAATGATGGTCCGCTTGTTTCTTCTGAAGTAGGACTTTCTTTCGGGGAAAATCTTTGTTGAACTGATCCCGTAGGACTAGGACTATTATTTCCCGATGGGTTGCTCTAAACATTTACATAATTAGTGATGAATCCAACCAGCGGAGAAAAATTTCCTAACGTAACTCACCAAGGGGGATAATCCAGTCGGACTGGGACTTTTCTTCAGATAATGCCCAGCTCCTTGGCCAGTCGCTGGACTTTTCACGGCTGGTGTTGGTCGTCGATGAAGAGTTAACGGCTTCTGTGGCGTGTCTCGTTTGATTTTTTGGTGCTGAATCCTTCTCCATATGATTCGAAGAATGAAACCCAAAATTATAACTAAACCAACGAATCCGGCGATTGTGAATATTATCCACATAATTCGCGAATCACCTGTAAAGCAAATAAGCGCAAATATGAATACCTACGGTAGGTCTAGGTACATGTATAAAATGTTATACACGCATCTGTGAGCTCGATTGTATATTAAAACCAAAGTACCAAAATGTAAATTATCATTTTTTTGTTATCAGTAATTGGCAAAACAAGTTGCAATCTGTATTTTTATGGTTATATATTCTAGTCAATAATGTTATAACTTACATACTTATTATAATAAATTCATTGATATCTATTTCTAGTTTGTTTTTTTTTGAATCTTGATAACAAGCATGCTTGTTGAGTGAATAGGTAATTTACGGGTGGAAGGAGGTGTTTACAAAAAATAATGAATTTTTTTTAAATCTAAAAATAATAGGTAGGTAATAATTTTTATACCTATTTAAATCATTCAGCAGTTAGAAATTTGATTAGTTTAGTTATTATTCGTTATTATTGCTATTATTTTTTTTTATTTTCAATTCCGTAAAAGTTGAAACGTCAACAACACGATTCACGTGAATTATATTTTATAAACGTGAATTATGAATTATAACGCGTGAACCATCAGTTTTATTTTTCATTCAACAATTTTAATTTAAGGATCAAATAAACATTGCTTATAGCGAGTTACAATTGAAGTACTGTAGTTAGAGTTTGCGTGGGTTTTATTTTATGGCAGACAATGGGTAATAACTGAAGTACCAAAAGCAGAAACAGACTGTAGTCGTAGAGTACCTGTACATCAGCATTACGAAGAGAGAAAAGTCTGAAACACACCCTTATTCGCAACCTATATTTCTTTATATGTAGGTGTCTTTGTTAGTAACTAGGTATGGATTCTAGGCGCTTGGTGGATACTGTATACAACTTCAAATTTACATATAAAACTAATTCCAAGTACTTAGCAATAAATTGTAGTTATTAAATTTTCAGTGATATGCTACGGTGCAGAGATAAAAAATTTATTGTGAGTTTAATTCTTATTTTCATGCAATATTTCTTGATGACAGGTTTGTACCTACTCAATTGATGAATTAAAATTCTTTATCAAAAAACTATCGATCTTCAAAATGAGCATTCATTCAAATTTTCAAGAATTATTGTTTTTAGAAATTAAAACAATTCACGCAGACGAAGCTTTTTTTTACTACCTATGTTGGTAGGTAGGTATTTGAAAAAAAGATCTGAATTAATCATTATTCCTATTCTAAGGCATTAATAGGAGTTTCGGTGATAAATAGGTATTAGTTAATACTTTTAAGGTTTTTTTTACATGATAGAGGCCATTTTACTTTCTTCTTCCGCTTTGTTGGTTTTAAATTAAAAAAAAGATGATGTTTTAGAAAAAGAGTTGAGTAAGTAACAAAGAAAAAGTAATCTTATTTAGATATTAAATTAATCATTTGTACGCTATTGTGCAAGTACAATAAAGTTCGCTGAAGGAACACGTTAAGTATATTTAAGCTTACAGAAGCAAACCTTAATGTTTTCATATTTTTTGTATTGTTCTATTTAATACAAGACTTATAATGTACCTACATTTATAGTACCTACACCTTTAACTGTTTTTTTTTCATCTGTTAATATCTCACGTAACTCGAAATATGCAGTTTTGTATAAGAATAATTTACTATTATATGTAAGTGATAAAGTGATGAGTATAGTACGTAGGTCTTAATAATATCTTTGAATTGACATAGTAGTTACTTTCATTCAAAATTAGATGTAGAAAACCTGAAGTGAAGAAATTTTAAAACCGTAATTTAGCAATAATTATTTGATAATTGTCGATTTAAAATGTATGGGCTAACTGTAGGTACATTTGATCAGAATACTTGAAATGGGTTTCTCAGCTTGAAATCATTTCATTAAAAGTGACCGCACACCGGTTATAAATTCCTCCGGTAAATATTTAAAATTCGTAATCATCTAGAAAAACACCGCAATGTCATTTTTTTCATTTCCCATGAAAAGTTGTTCTGTAAGAACCATTTGCGTCATTAAAATTCGTATCGTTAGCACAATGGTGTTGTTATTAGTAAGCATCGATTTCTTTATTTTCTTTTTTTTGTTGGAAAATTAACGACGATAGGCTTTCGATATTGAACAGAACAAACAAACCAATCAATGAAATTTGAAAACTACTTAGAATTCAATATTTTACAACTGAGCAGGTATTAGCTAAGTAAAAAAACTGTAAGTAAGTAGGTAGGTTTATTTCTTCAAAAAAATTGATACTGAAATTTTCAGTGTATCGAGATGGAAAAACTTCAAGAAATAAGAGAATAAAGTTTAAAAATTAATTGTAATTACAATGGTATATGTGTTTATATTACTGAACAGAACGTAGATAAATAAGTATGAAGCATTCACCCGGGAAATAAATATCTCTGCTGGAAATATCTTGATAAGATAGTTTTAATTAGGTGAGCATTCAATAAATTATCAACCGTTGAACTGACACGAACACCAACTACTTGTTTAATTATTTCCCTTCTGTTTACGAGGAAATAATTTTCTTAAAACGTAACGTTTTTGAAATTGTAATAGCTTCGAGAAAAGCTGACAACTGGAAATGAGTCACTCAATTCGTTATTTACTTATCATTTTAGTGTTGTGTCCTGGAACTAATAGAGTTTACCTAGGTGGAAAAATTCATGAATTCAGGAATAACAGAATGATAGGAAATAACTTTTCTAGAGAAGTTCTAACTTTAGAACAATAAAAATGTATGAGAAATTTACATTGCTTTGATAGAAAACATGAAAAATTATCATTATTGGAATAATCGTCACGATATCTTCAAAAATTTTGATTATGTAAAGTTGGCGCTCTAAACAGAGATGTGTAATATCTTTCATCTACATACCTACTTTATGTATTGTTTAGCTCAAAAATAAAAGCGATATTGTATCATTTTCTTTCATACCCAACGAAAAATAAAGAATATCTGCTGCACAAGGAAAACATACTCGTAGACACATATGCACCTATTACCTACTCATAAGATGTTATTTCATTTAATGAAAAATTGAACCTTAAAATCTAATGCAGTTTTTCCTCAAGTAACCGAAACAACGTACCTAACTGAAGCTGAAATTGAGCTTTTAATTTTTAAGCGAATTTAAATAACGAACCATCAAGTGTTTTCACCCTTTATAACGCGTATACAAGATGGTGTACTCACCACGCTGCACCTCTTCTTTTTCCGTTTCGTCTTCTTCATTCAATAATTCTGCGGTCATTTCTTGTTCATTTAATGGAAAAGAACAACCATCAAATGAATATTTTATTTGAAAGCCATTATAATATTTCGATACAGCGTAGAAATTTTAAAAAAGTTCAAAACGAAATATACTGCGATACGACAATCCGAAACGAATGTGGGCGAAGAGTACACACTCAAACGATGAAATTCGTTCAATATTATCAACAGTTTACGCTTTAGGCCATAGCGCAAGCGTTCACTTATCAAACAAATATTGCGTTGGAAATCTCCCCTATTTTTGAAGAAATTATGAAAAATATTATATTATGCTATCGTAAAATTAATTATTGCTAATTGTTACGGTTTGATCTCAGAGCATTATATCCGAGCAGATTTCGATTAACTATTAAGTGGGTATAAGTTTTTAAGAATTTCAATTGCAGTGTGCAGCTTGAAATTTGGAGAAAAAAAAGCGTAATTTTACATAGTATTGATCTTTGTCGCGGTAAACGTTACCTTATGCAACATTACATTGTCTACTAAATGCACGAATGGTTGTGCCAGTATGATCATTTCGACATCTACAGAATCCTAGTTTCAATGCACTTACCATTGTGAATACTTCTTTCGCATGTACCTATCCTACGCTTACGTGTAGTAGATACCTGCGAGAAGGTAGAGGTACAATATTGAACGTTTTAAAAAATTGGTGGATGAAAATCGAAAATGGTATACTTTTATGACAAACTTGATCAATTTGTTATTCTTTGCAAAGGTACTTCAGCTTTTAAGCTTCTTTTTGGTTAATTAAAAAAGTTAAACTTAATCAAAAATTTTAACGAGGTCAGCCGCATTCTATTATTTAAATTTATTATACCTAGTAGATATGTTCAATTTAAAAAAAAAAAAAAAAAAAAAAACTTTGAAAATAAAAAAAAGGAGAAATCATAGGTATCATTTATTCGATAATCAGCTACGATAAAATTTACAACTTAAAAAGATTCAACAATAAATTGAATAACATTAACGAACAGTACTCTTAAAAAATTGTTGATCTAAATATTCGTGTTCTAAAGAAGTTGCGTTTGTATTCCTTGCAAGGGAAACCCAAACCAGAAAAAAATGATATTTACAAATTTGCCATTGTCATTTTAAAAAAATGAGAAATGTTAATTAATGCTAATTACATTATTAGTGGTGTTAAACACTCTACTGAAATTTCTGTTACAAATATATAGGCCTATAGTTACCGATTTCGTTAAAAACATAGTTATAGTAGGTAGATCGAAAAAGAATATTCCAAATCAATAAATGCTATTCAAAAAATATTTTATTTGTTAAATGTAGCTTAGAAATCGAATAATTTTCAAAAATTGTAATAAATATCTTAACGCGTAACATTTATTGTTTCTTAGTGTTTTACAATTAGACATTTCGTCATTAGTAACCAGCCAATTCGGCAAATGTGGAGTCCATTTCGTCGGCCAATGATTTGTATCTATCTTTGTTGAGACCAAGTTCATCTGAAAAATGATAATACAATTAATAAGAAGACTCATAAAATAACTCAAAAACATTCATAAAATATATAACGTATTTAGTATCTACTTTCAGTTTTTCATCGGCGCAAGCATTTTAAAATTGGGTCAATTTCTTTATTCATAAGAAATTTTTTTAAATAGAATACGAATACTTTTTTCTTAATAAAAAATTATGCATCAGTGAATTTTCTTTTTATAAAAAATATTCATCAAAAAGTTCTTTATATCTAATCCCAAAGAATTTTTCATTTTCCTTTAAACTTACCGACGGTAGTTGTGAGGTATTTGTGTACTTTTAGGTGTTTAACACGTGTAGCAAACCAGCAAAGAATGAAAAATTTAATAAAAATACGTGTACTTATGCCTTTTTTCTGCATTTTTAAAATTAAATAAGCATTTTTTGAAATTTTTAAAGCGTTGCAAGTAATGTCCAGTGTCTAGCGTCTGCCTATCTTTACTAATATAGGTACATATATGTAGTAACTATAATACAAATTTAAAAATTAGCATAAATACAAGAAATATTGTCTTTCTGATTTGAACTTGTAATTACAAAAAATTATTAATTAGCGGCATTCATTTTAAATGCCCAATTCATCTTGAAACTGAACCCAGTAAGTTGTACACACGAATTAAAAACATCGAAATTTGACCAAACATGCATAGGTAGTACTTAGGTAGCTAGGTACCTAATTACCTATTCAATACGCTAATTATTAAAAAAGCTTATATTTTTTGCGGAAAAATTTTAAATGGACGTTTAAAGATGAATTGGATACCATTTTGGCATTATAGGTAATGTATTACCTTAACATGAAAGTGAAGTAATTCGTGCTAATGTAGTAAAGCAACAAGCATTTTTACGAATAATTTCTAGCGAAAATTAAAGAATGCAAAACAATTTAATAGCCTGTAAGCTCAGCAAAAGTAGAATCTAAATCATCGCAAATAGCTTTTGTTTTTTCCTTTTCACGGAAAAGCATATCTGTAACAAATGTAAATGAAGCATTAGTTTTGTTAATTTGCATTCATCATGAAACTGTTGCGAAATGGAAGAAAGATGTTTATTATTATATGTTGTTTTAAAGATACAAGCAGTTTGATTGTAAAAGTAATTAGTGATAATATCAAATAGCAGTATTTCGTAATTCGATCACCTTCAAGTCTGTCAACTTCTTTCTGTAATTTCTTAACGGTCTTCTCAGCGAATTCTGCTCTGGCTTCAGCCTATAAATAATTTTGAGTAATTATTTTTACGTCACTAAATACTCAATTGGGAAAGTTGAACTGCATCGTAAGGTGCAACTTACTTCTTTAAGTCTTACGGTTAAGGATTTAATTTGCTGCTTGTATTCTTCAACACGTTGATTGGCCTACATGATAAAACAATATTTAGAGATATTTTTCTTACATTAAAAAATATACACATAAATATCGATGCATTACTTTTTCTTCGGAAACTTCCAATGATTTTAAGCTATTTCCTACAACTTTCAATTCTTCTTCTAATTCCATAATTTTTCTGTAAAAAATAGATGTTTAAGAAATTTCTTCGTGAAAATTTTCATTCATGTACACCGATCAAGTAAATACATGATTACATAGTGAAATTAACTTCTACCCGAAAACTTACGAGTCGCCAGATTTTACTCGATCTTCAGCTACTTCCAATTCATCTTCAACAAAGGCCAATTTCCTAGAAACCTGTCAAGAAGTATTGCCAACAATTTAGTTTAGGAATTGATGATTTCCCGTTTTATTTGTCATTTGAGATTTTTTCATAACCATTTCTTGCTTTAAATAAAATGTTGTTTTCATAAATTAAAGTTTGAAATTACTTCGTCAGATTTTCCATCAGCGTCTTCAGCCAAAAGTCTTGCTTCTTTTAATTGATTAGTAAGTTGGTCCATTCTTTCTTCGTCTTGTTGACTTCTGTTTTCTAATACTTTGCACATACTACGTAAACAAAGATTTAATGTAATATACGTGGTTCAAAGTAGGTACTAAGATATTCGTTTACTCTAAATTAAAAAAAAATCATCGCAGGTTTGATTACCGTTTTGATTCATCAGCAGCTTGAGAAGCTTCGGCTAATTTAGCAGCTGCAGTTCCTGATCTTTCTTCAGATCGTTCTAAATCTTCCTCAATCATTTGAACTTTTCTATTTAAAGCAGCTACTTCACCTTCAGCCTGGAATATTGAGACAATCACTTAAATAACTTTGAAGAATTTATTTTATAACTTTTACAGAGACCTACCTGAGCCAAAGATTTTTCCTTTTCTTCCAAATCTTTGTTAGCATCTTCTAATTTCCGTTTAGCTAATTCAAGATCACTTTCAACTTGAGCGAGTTTTTTTTGAGCTTCGCGGACATCTTCCATAACCTAGTGAAATAAACATGAATTGAAATGTTCTTGTACGTGAATTCAATTAAAAAATACAGAAATAATACCTTATCGGCGCGAAGATTGGCATCTTTAGCTTGTCCCTCGCAGGTGTCGGCTTTATCCATAGCCGCATCCTTCTCCATCTTCATCGCCTGCATTTTCTTCTTGATGGCGTCCATGGCGATGGCTTTGTTCTACCTCCTACCTGTTCAAAAATTCATTTTTTTTAAGAAAAGTAAACGAAAATAATTATGTTTTATCGCCAATAGAAGTATATTTCACAATTGCAGCAGTTATTTATTTTCGCAATTTATCAGTGTTGCCGAGTAGGTAGTTTAAGGTAACTTCAATCATAGCTTCGTGTTTAAAAATTTGATAAAACTTCTACCAAACTTTATTTAGAATTGAATTAAAATAGGAAATGAGGTATAAACCCTGCTTTTTATACTTTTAAAGACATTTTGAACTGAACAAAACAATAACAAAAAATAAACCTAATTTCCGTTCAAAAAATTTCAATTTGATCAACCAGCTGTCCAGCTGTGGCTATTTTTCAAGATAAAATGTTGAAAATATTTGATCATCGATGTAAGCGATTTTTTTTATGTTCAGTTCCAAGCTTTCCCGTTGAAATAAATACCTACTAAAAAGTAATTATTTATTCGTATCAGAACCAAATAACGAGAATGTCTTTAGAAGTAAATTGATAGGATAAAAATCTAAAAATAAAAATGTTCTTTAAAAACAGAATGTGGGCAGTCGGCTAATTGTATATTAAGCAAGGCGTTGGAAACGGAGCAAAGCCAAGTCGACCCAAATATTGTAATTTTAACATGAGAATATTTCACACGTCCTTACATCCGCTCATTACATGTTAATAAACCTCCCTACGTTAGCATTTGATTTCTACTCGGTTGTTGCATTAAAATGAATTGATTTTTCGACATTTACGTGTTGCTTGAATGTTGGTATTTTTCTCTGAAGGGCGAGCTTATTTTGAATAATATACAATTTACAAAACTTCGTTAAAAGAAAAGTATGAGTTTTCCAGAACATAATTTCAAATAAAAATTAAAGGTTAAGCGAAAAAATTTCAGATGCTAATCTTTAACCCATTGAGACATCACATTTTTATGGTCCTCTTTTAAAAATACGAGTTGCTGCGTGTCATAGGGCAAGATTTTTCATTGAAGTACGCTCAACTACTCAAAATTAGCTTAATTCTTCACAAAAAGCTCAGTGACGATATGAAATTTGATATTAGGTTTCAATTTTTTCATCAGCATTTAGTTCATAATATTGTTATTTTGAAATTGGTAGGTACCTACTTAGTTGAATACGATTGAATCGATCAGATATCAATTAACAAAAAGAAGAGGGGGAAAGCTCAAAAATGGCATGAATAGGTTTGGTAAACTATCTTTATGCATAACAAAATATGTATATATGTATAATACAAAACATTCATGAGTTAAGATGGTCAGTGAGTGAAATCAGATCTGCGCGAAAGGGTGCCAAATTTCGTACGACTTACATAATTGGCGCTGGTCGTGGCGGTACTCGCGATTAATACGGTATTTACAATTTGTAGATTGTAAATTGAAGTTCAGTTATTATAGACGAATTTTTTTATTCATACTTTCCAAGACATCTAACTTTTGGTGAGATATCCATTTACTAAGTATTTTGTCGATCATTTTCGTGATGAATTTATGTAATAAAAAGTTCAGAATAACTACACCCACCGATGAGTATAACCCAAAACTATTCTTGTACATATGTACCAATTATCTATTAATTAAAATCAATAAGACTGATCAATATTTGTGCTCGTGTTTTTGAAAAAAACACTTTAGTAATAAAAATCAGGTAGTATAGGTAAGCAAAACTTCTCGGTTTACTGAAGAAATTTTCTTCAGAAGTTCAAACAAATTTTGTTGATTTTCATCTCAAGTACATTTTTAACGGTACAATGAAATTTGCACATAGTCGCACAGAAATTAATAACAAAGCACTGATTAGTAAGTGACGAGTGATTGGTAGGTATAAATGAATTTGAAATCTCCTGTCAAAACGCTCTTGGTCTGCTTTAATTATGATGAAATTAATAATCAATATAAAATAAAAACATGAAAAATACTTACAGAAAAGAAATCAAAAAATCACTTTCAGCACTAGACCAAATTTCAAACGCAACAGCACTTCGACGACGCACGATGAGGTCGAACTAGATCTTCGCGACTAACACTGTTCCAAAAATGAACATAGAACGGACCCCCTTCGGCTCTTCGACCACCTAAAATCAGCATTACGATTCCTATTCTTAGTTCCATAACGGATCAGAGGGGATAGAAAAATGTTATCAGTTGAATATTTTGTGCTTTTCGTAAACTGATATTGTACGCGGGTTTGTTTGTGGAATAGTAAATTTTGCATAATTATTTTAAATCTATTAATACCTATAATTAAAGCACTATTATCTGCAAAAGTATTTAGGATTAATATTTATGAAAAGAATGACACTAAGAAATAATTTTTATTCGTGATTTCAGAACTTGCAAAATCAAAGGAAAATAAAAAGTGAAAGTTCCGTAAAGTCATTGGGATGAAAATGAAGAATTAAGTAATACGAACATTATTGTAAGTATTTACTGTAAGATATTGGATTCTACATAATGCAACTAGCTAATGTATTGCATATTCTAAATTACCTACATCGGTGTGTTCATTAATAAAAAAAATATAAGGAAAATTCTAACGTGTATTTAATACTTATTCACCCCACTTCTTACCCCTTATTACCGTGTTGTTTTAATTTTTTTATGAATTCAATCGAATGAAGGATGTACGATCATTTTTTTTCATGTATGGGTACCTATTCCTGTACTTCACTGTTTTTCAAGATTTTTACTTAGTAACTGAGAACTCTACGCATTCAAAATCATTTACAAATTTTAAAGCGCTGATTTGCACCGACTTTCATTTCATCACATCGTCAGAAATTTTAGCTGTTACGATTTTTCTTCGAAACGAGTAAAATTTATTAATAGATGTTTATATTTGAAAGCTTTTGAAAATGTTTATCCGCAGCGCTACTGATACGTATTCGTATAAAGTTCATTGTTTTGGCAAAAAGTAGACACATACATTGAGAATAAAAGAGACACTACATATGTACATGCGAAGAGTTTCCAGCGATGCAGAAAATTTCAAACATTTTCTCACACTGTGGCGGGGGAGTAGGTAGATTTGCTGGTAGCCAATTATAGGTAATGTGATAGTAACATACCGTGTTTACGTCATAGCTTAACTCAGATATTCATCTCCGCCGCTTACTCTATTTCTGAACGAAGTAATGTTGGACATTAGCCTAAAAATCTCTGTCACATCGTCAAGCTTGTACGATTCTCAAGATCACCAATATTCAATTTTCCACTTACGATATAGCTAATTGTTGAGCGATTGCTAATTTAAAACGGATGTTTGAAGTTTTCATAAATACGCGAGATATTTTTATCGACGGTATTCAACTTTTTCTGTTATATTTTCAATTGCGGTGTGATTTTCCATATGACTCAATACTTGTCCCTGCTTGGCAATTGTCAGTGTGAGTTATTGAGATCGAGTACTTGATTACGTGAAGTAAATTAATACTGTTTACTATTCACCCAAGTACTGCTTTCAAGTCGATGAATTATTTCATCTTTAGTGGGTATAAAATAAATTACTTACCTTCAAAATTATTTTCAAAAAAACATACTTACCTACTTGACAATGGATGTTAAATTATGCATAAAAATGGTAAAATCATTTTTTCTCCGTTGAACGTGATAATGGGGTAAGTCTAATTAATAACAAGTTCGTTTATACTTGTAAAGAGAAATGGATGTTTTGAATTTTCAAGGTATTGATAGGTATTGGTAAGGTACCTATTATCCACTTGACTTACATCAATCTTTATTAGATATTTTAGATACCTTGTTGAATTTCTCAGGGCTTTCTCGCGACTTAAATTTTGTCGTGGGCTTGAGTTTTTCAACTTTTAGCAGAATTTTTTTTCATCACTCACCTAGTTTGCAAAGTCTTTATGAATTAAATTTAAAACTTGTTATTTTATGCACCAAAGATGTCTTGCACTAGCGAACAAATTGATGAACTCTCGGCGAGAATTTCAATCGAATTTTTACGTAAATTACTTAGGTATAGATATAAATTCCATTAATACAATATGAATCTATGAACAAGTTGAAACTAAACAAAAAAAGATGAAATTATACCCAACTGTTGGCTGAAAAGTTCATTTCAGATCGGTGGAGAATCGATACCACTTCACTATTAAGAGATACCATAAAATCGGCATTTTTTCTGATAAATAAGCTAGTTAATTTTTGAAATGTAGTAGAATTTTACGTAATTTTACGCAAGTAAGTAAAACCACATAGGATCGCTTGTTAAAATTTCAAGAGCACCGTATACTAACGCATTTTCATCTACGAATGATAAAAATTGAAAGAAAACAACGGAGAACCACAATAATTTGCAATGCGGTATTAACTGACTAAATTGTAGATTCTTGTCACATAGACGTGCTTCTATTTTCAACAAAAAATTATGAAAACGAAATTTCAATTATCAAATAATGTTCAACAAATAAGATACATTGAAATGCATTATTTCAAAGTTGATCAAAAACAAATAACTCACAGAGGACTTATCAGTTGCCAAATTGAAAAAAAAACAAGTCTCACTTCTGCATCGTACCTTTTTGGCACCACTATTGCATCGGTTTTCATGATAAAATCGTACCCACCGAGACGTGTTAAAAAATAACAATTTTCAATTCGAACTCCTTAAATATACAAAAACGCACCGAAGAACTGAAAAAATATTCGTTATCTCGCCCCTTCGCACGTTTTTGCTAACGACTGCATCGATTTTTCGAGCTTATCAGTAATTTATTTATCAGTCAATTTCCAGGCACATCAGATGATCACAAGAAAAATAAACAAAATTAACGTTTATATTTTAATGGAATAAGTGAACAAAAAAAAATGAACAATTACGTTTTTCAACATAAGAGCTAAACGATATTAAATCATGAAAGTAAAAATAAATAGCGAAAAATTATTTGATTCCATATCATCCTTGATTACAGTTAATTTAAAATTTGATTTATAGCAACTTAGCAACCACTTTAAAATATTTCTGGTAATTAATCCACCAATTCGGAGAAAGTTTGGTCCAAATCGTCGCAGATATATTTGTATTTCTCTTTCTCATGCACCAATTCATCTGTTAAATACATGAAAATTATTAAAATTGATTCGGAAATAGAAATTCAAAAAAATTTCTTGTTAAATTGACTTACCTTCGATTGACGAACTTTCACGTTAAAGAAGCAACTCAAACAAAGCTTTTATTACTACTTCAATTTTTTCTGCATATATTTAAGGACTCCTACTCGTGGTAATAATCAACAACAAAATATCACGCTGGTTATAAAGCTGTTTTAAGCAGATTTATAGCTACTAAAATTGATTTACATAATTTTTCTCAAGCAACAACCACATGAAGCATGATGTGAACTTTCTATGAAATATGTTTAAATCTTCTGCTTCTATTCTTATGTGATTGAACGTATTCTGAATTACTTAGAAATGATTCTTCCACGAATACTTCAAGGTTACAAAGCTACTGTAATTTATTACTTTCACAACATAAACGCAATCAGTCGAATTACTTTCGATTTCATAAATGATACATAATCGGATCATTTGTTGAATGTGCTACGACAAATTTACCATTAGCTTTTAGCTTTCAGTTGTAAATTGCTTGAACTTTATTATTGCGAAAAAAAGTAATAACCCATCATTTCTGTACGAATGAACATTACATACACGGTGATATTAAAATAGCGTAAGCGTTAAGCAAAAAAAGCTCAAGCTAAACTCTTTTCTAATTTATATTTATTGATTTTACAATTGTAATGTACTTGGTATACAATAAAAATATTACTATAAAAAATAAATTAATTCAAAGATGTACAACATCGATACAAAAATATTTAAAAGAGAAAAAAATTAATTTGGACGATTGTTAGTAATTCAAATCGCGATGCACACAAACGTTATCTTCTACACAGGATAAACACGCAAGTACACTTTAAAAAACGTGCTACAAAACATTACACGTTAATAAATAAAAAAAAAATCAACGTTTTCAATTTTAGCACCTACATTTAAATACACTGAAAAAACAGGGAACTTCAAAATTTGAACAATAATGCAAAACACAAAAAACGAACTAAAAAACGAAAAAAAAATTGCAATAGAATTACTTGAGTTACGTGTTAGTATGTATGTATATGCAATCAAGGAGAAAAGTACAAATTAAAAAAAAATGTGTAAGTGATCAAACAACAGAAAAATAATATAAGAATTACATAAGTACTTTGTGTTCGTTTTAGTGATGGCACAGCAAAAAGTTTATAACGATAAAATCTACGAAAGAAAAATTGTTGTACAAAATGATCTGAATGAAGCAGTAATAATATAATAAAGCATATGATTAACAATTAAAATCCATAAAGCTCAACAAATGCCAAATCCAATCCGTCTCCGATTTCGCGATATTTCTCTTTCTCAATAAGCATTTCATCTGCAAAATTTTTAATCATTTTAGCCAATGAATAATTATAGAAATTATTTATGGAAAAAAAAAGGTCAAGAAAAATGATAGATAAGTAAGTAGAATATGATTTTTTTTTAAATTTATTAAGCATGCAGGTATTTCAATCAAAATTTCAAAAATGAACGAATTTAGACGAATCGATCCGATTTCATAAAAAGTACCAACGAACTAAAAATTATTTTTCTCGAACATATATAAATAATTTATATCGAATCGATTTGCCTAATTCTCTACAACACAATAAAACAATCATTAAAAATTTTCACCCTACCTTACAAAATAAGGGTGCAAAAAAATGAACCTGTGCAATTCGGAAGAGAAACGACTAATACGAGATATTGGTTTAGCTAGAACGGATGAACTTTCAATACCTCGTTAAACAAAACTTCACAAAATAAAATATTAAAGAAGTAAAAAATAAAAACGAAGAAATAGAGGAAAATTCCTTCAAAAAAGTATAATACAAAAACAGAGTAAAAAAGAGAGAAACGAATTGGTAAATGAAAAAATATTTTACATGTTTTGTATATCGTTTAACGTTGCTTCCATTTCTTCTTGTAACATTTTATTCTTATCCTTTTCCAGCACTAGATCGTCTGAATGAATATATTTAACATGGCAAAGCGGAAAACAAAAACAAATTAGCACAAAATTGTTATTAGCTAAAAATCAAATATTAAAAAATAAAATAAAACGAAACTACTTTGTCATGCTTCACACACACAAAAAAAAACAACACTCGCTACTTGAAAATAAACTTTTCTCAAGTTAGAAAAAATAAAAGGATCAAAATCTTAAGCAAATTAGTTGTTACTACTATTAAATCGCATGATACTAAAAACACATTGATGTGCTTTCTATTCGTAAAATACTTTACGTGACGATTTTTCAAGTATATACTTTACCCATCAAACTTACGTAGCGAGATTTTAAATAATTCTCTATGAATTGAGAAGTAGACTTATGTTTAAAATCATACGTACCTTCGAGCCTATCAACTTCCTTCTGTAATTTCTGAACTGATCTTTCAGCGAATTCAGCTCGAGCTTCAGCCTATCAACAAAATATCGTTTAAGTTCTTCGGCATTCAACGAGGAAAATTATTCGTGCATGTTTCCGAAGAAACATTACATCTTATTTTACTAAACGTCATTATGTAATGCGTCAGCGTTTACTTGATTAATCGAATCTCGAATACATTTCGAGATTAACTCAAATACGAGTAAAACAGATCATTAACGTGACAAAACGCTAGTTGGCCAATTAAAATAATTTCAAAATGGTATCACAAAATGGGTCATCTATTTATAGAAATTTGGCAACGTTGACATAAGTTGAAAAGCACAATGAATTTCAACAACCTCTTCAAACGGTTGATAAACGAGCTTGAAAATTTCAGTTTCTTTATCACGAAAAAAAGTTACTTTTTGGAAAATTCAATCAAGATATTTCAAATTTCGAAAAGCGTGACATAATGACGTTCGAAAATACACCCAACTATACTACGTGAAAGGAAAAAATTCGCAAAATATTTCGAAAGCATAATCCATTACGTATATTCGTCGAAGTTGATGAAAAATTCTATATTTATCTCGGTAAATGGAAAGATATCCGAAGCATCAAATCTTCTGTCCGCGGTCAGCTGATGTGTGCTTCATTATCTCTTTCAACATTATGTATACGTAGACGTACTATATCAACATGCAAGGAATGAATGTTTGTAAGCTAGCATTCCAGTCGAATATTTCAAATTCAAAACGTTATAACAAGGGTCAGAATATGTAGAAACATGTTGTCTTCGAATTCGTATCAAATTCATCTTCTTCGAGTAACGCCGTCGTTTGCACTCGTTTCGCGGATAAGATTTACGTTGATTTCAATTCTAGGTAAAACATAGCTCGTAATTTTTTTTTCTTCATCCATTCAGTAGAAAATCACATCATTTAGAAACCTTTTTCTGGTTTTTCTTAACGAACAATTTTGCGAATTATTTCCAAAACACATACCATCTACTTACTCGTATTAACCAAGAACAATCTACGTAATGAAATGTAAAATTAACAGTAGTTAAAATTAATGGGTACAAGCGTTACTTCACGTACAAAGGTACACCGTTAAATATGTACATGTACTTTGTTACAAGACTTCAATAAATAGGTAATTTCAATTCATCGATAAATCATAGCTTTGGTATTACAAGCGTAAAATCCATTACCGGTGTTAGTTCAGTTTTATTAAAAAATACACAAAGATTTATAAATGCGAAATACATTGTACCTTCACAGTCTTAAGAATGTGTTACATGCAGTAATTAAAAGTCTAAGTGATCTGCATGAATCATTCGTCAAACAAGTGCTATAAGTTAAATGTTAAATTTACAAGATATTTTTCATATCCTTCACACTATTTTTCATTTTTTATTTCAACGCGTTCATTTCTTTTCACTTATCAACGCTATTCACCAAATTAAACCCAGTTGTTTCAACTGATTTAATCTATCAACGCGTTTTCTTATCACCACTGGTCTCCTCAAGAAAACGTGAGTCGTGAGTCTAGTGAAACCAGGAATACAAAATCTGCCCTCTGTCACATTCGGAATACTTCGGGTATTTTCGGAATAGTTCGGATATTATCGGGAGTACTTCGAATATTTTATGCAGTAAGTGTTGACAGTTTTCTACTTTTTTTAATGAAATAAAATTGAAGCGATACGAGTGTGAATCGTTAGATAAACACGTATCACGTCTTTTCTTTTTTCATTTATTCAAAAAGCTATGTCTATACCTCTAATACATAATATATTTCAATGTCTTCAGATAATATCCGAAATATTCCGAATGAAATAATTGAAAAAAACAGTCTTCGAATTTCGGGTTACGCCAGACTCAAGTCTCAAAAAATACGATAATTTTCAGCACCACAAAAATCATATTAATCGATTAGTCCAAACTATTACATCCAGTTTTTCGTGGAGTTTGTTAAGAAAAAAAAACGTGCGGCATGATACTCGCAAATGAGCGGAAGAAAAATGCAAATGCGGTGAAAGCAAAGTTCGTCCAATTTCCTCTTTTTCGATACCATTGATTACCAATTATCAAGAAACATTCAAACGTATGGTCATTCCGTCGATATAGACACTTCAGTTACGTCTCAGAGTTCTTCGAAATCTTCATTACAGTACTACAAGTCACGGATAGTATATGTTCTAAAGTTACAATATAATGAAATAGACCGACAAAAACGAGCAGACAATGTTATACGAATGCAGACAGAGAAAAAATAGTTTAAAAAAGAATTTGCAAGATATTCCTTTTTTTCCTGTTTTTTATTATCTAAACCAAAAAAAAGATATCCATGTTTGATCACCGATGATGATGAACAGTTCTAAACAACACCATCTCTCGATGAGCTTTCAAACTGTCCAAAATCACAAAAGATCGGAACATATTCCTAATATAGATACATAGTACATTATAACAAGGGTACAATGGTACATGCTACATAATTTCGGTTGACGCACCATTAACGAAACATTTCATATCACACGACCTCACATTCAATCGTTCATATATTTTCGACGAGACATTTAAAAAAACTTCAAATCGTCAGCACACACCTTTCTACATGTAACGTTCAACGGTGCGCCTACACCCTTACAAAATAACATAACATTTCCCAAACAAGCTATAATACTCTTTCTCTCCTATATTTACCTCTTTTAATTGATTAGACAATGCTTTGACCTGTTCTTCGAATGTTTCTTCTCTCTGCGTAGCCTATTGCGATTAAACAATTAAAAAGCAAAAAAAATATACACGATTCATTAATCAAACAAGCAGATGAGGTAAAAAAAAAATCATCAAAACATGTAAATTTGTAAACATCACGCAGGCACAAACAATTTTTGTGTTTCTGTTAAATAAACTACCTCTTTAAGGCGGTTATTCAACGTCTTAATTTGATTCTTATATTCTTCTTCTCTTTGGTTGGCCTGCCCATGAAAATACATTTCATAAGTGAGCGTCAAAATTAAACGGAATATTTTCCTACATCGTTACTCCTTGCGACTAGTAGCCATCGACCTTGATAGAGAAATCTTTCCTTTGAACCGTTCGAGAAAATCTTTGCGAACGAAAATTGTAATTTGATAAGCTCGATGAATCATGTATACTACCGATGCGCTCTCTAGTGAAAAATTCCGAAACAATTTGTGGAATTTTCAAATTCATTCCCGCTGTTAGTGGTGTCTACTGTCTATGGTACCTCTACTGCCTACGTTAAATTTAACGCGATCTTCAATCTTTCTATTCAATTCAGAAACAATGTAGACGCGCAACAACATGACGTAATTAATTAATCCGCCGGCGTAAATTTTCACTCATTCGACGGCGAATAATTCGACCAGACGATAATAATTAGTTCGAATAATTAAACACGAATATGCTACTCGACACTAGACTGAGAAATCGTTGTACATGGGTCATTTACATGCATGTAGTTCGTAATAAACATACTTGTATGGACGTGTATTAATGCAGTGGCGAATATATTATTAATATATTACGCTAACGTGTACACAAATACACGCTGTGCAACTTACATTGTTTCATCGTTCCATATGACAAATATTACTATTACCATCAGGTTCAAGTTTAAAATAGATGGTCGCAGGAGGTTTGTACGCGCGGTATACGATTGTGTGTAGTTCAACGTCCCACAATGCCCCCATTCGGCGAATTCGTCATCTTAAATATTTCACCTAATTGGTCATCATTACTTTTTTTCTTAAACATTCGACGAATATATTTGTTGCCTTTAAAAGGTATACTACGTTTTTCACTACAAGATCAATTACTCCAGTCGCAAGTTCGCTTTTTCAACATTTCAAAATCATTTTAATTTTGAAACGTTAAGCTCAGGATACGATGTATGTAGAAACAATTTTTTTCAAGTGTACCTGGTTTCGTGAATTTTCTATATTTTACGTAACTAAATAAATCGCTGGAAAAATATTCGTAAATTTTCAACGGAAAAGTTTGTTTTCTTTTCCGCAATGCGAATATTTTACAGCGTGAAAAAGCTAAAAAGAAATGTATAGCACTACAACTTTCAACTCAAATAAATTTTAGTAACGAATTCATTCGCGTAAAATAATGCCATGTACCGAAAAAAGAATTTTTCTGAATTATGATTTAAAACCAAACATTTTTCATTGTAGTGCTAACATTACTACGATACACCGTGTGTCCGAATAATTTCGCGTTGCCAAGTATCTTCATTAACAATTGGTATTTTCATTACACAATTTAGTTAGTTTGGTAACATAATAAAAAAAAAAAATCGAATACTCAGGAAAATGTACAAAATGAAAAAAAAAAAATTGTTCCAACAATCCTACGTTAATATGCGGCAGATAATATTTTGACAATTTTTTCATATTTTTAGTTTCTTGTTATGCAGGTTGCATAAATTCATCACCAATTTACCACCAATCACTCTCAAAATTGCTTTTTGATTTTCAAGGTCATTTATAATCCATCTGTCCCACAAAATTACCAACCCCTCCCTTGTAATTTGACGTATCTAAAAAAAAGGTAATACGCCACTGCACCAGCGACCGAAATTATTCGGGCACGAGATATCAAAACACTACTTGTACAATAAATATAAATACTACAGGAAGGGAGCGGATTTAAATGCGACTAAAAAAAGGAAAATATGCTCTAATACGCATCTTTTGGGTCTAAATTCTGCATAAAATATGCGTTTTCTAATAAAATACACAAAAAATCATCTTCGCAATTCTCAAAACTAAGCATGAATTTTTCTGTTTTTCGATAATTCATACGAGAATTCACGACACTAACCGTATTTTCTGAAAATAACGCGTATAATTTTGGGCAGATTTTCGTAAAAAACCGAATATTTTTCAACTGCATAAACAGATAATTTTCATTTCTTTTGAAATTCATTTCAACTGTATCATTTTTCAACCTTTTATCTGAAACGATACAACGTATTATTTGCTCTCATATGCCTCCGCATGAAAATCCATTCCCTAACGATACGTTTTCAATTTCGGAGGGATTTTTTAACGCAAAATTACCAAAATTGTAGACAATTATGTGAATATTTTTATGAAAATTTTAAGCTAGCTACTTTCTTTTTCATATTTCCATTTTTCTCAAAATGGAAACATTTATGCATAACTTCCTCACTACGAATCAATCGATTGCACTTCAAAAATGTAATTTTTTCTCGGTTAAAAAATCCCTCGCGACTTACCATCGATTGAGATAAACCTATACGAATCCACATCTTACGTACCTTTTCTTCTGATACTTCCAATGATTTCAAATTATTACCAACAACGCGTAATTCTTCTTCTAATTCCACAATTTTACTAATAACAATAAAAAATCGTATTAAAATGTGGAAAAACTACAAAAGAAAGCACGAAGCGGCAAATGAAGCGTAATTTCGCCAAGCGTTGACCTTCACCAATGCATTTCTCAAGCGTTACATAACACGAACGCGAAAAATATGCAAACGACGTAACGGTGTTGCTGAAATAAGAATCAATGACATCGATGCACTTCGAAAAATCCCGCTATCGGAATTACGTACGTAATCCGAACCAGGAAAGGTTCTGAATCAACGACGAAAATACCAGGATCTTAGATATCTATGATTCACACCGTCGAGAAACTATTTTCAACGAAGCGACCAAAATGAAGATTCATCCAGGTACATTCTTATTTCAACAATCACCTTTAAAACCCCTCAAATTAGGTTAAACATTCGCTAAAATAACATCACCGGAAAAAAATCACATGCATGTTGAAAACGGAAAAGTTGCAAAGCAAAAAATACAAAATATAAAATACCGGCAACACAAGCGACGTCACAGGTTGGAGTCCGCGACAACCAAAACATTGTCCTTGAAAACCACACGTGAAATTTAAATTGATCGAAAACCATAAAAAGAGCGCGTGCATGCACTCTTACGATTTCGCGTTTTTTTCCCTCCAACTTCCAACCCATAAATTAAACTTCCTCTTTGAACCGCCTCGAAATCCATATCGAATCGATAATCAAACACGGAACGACTCGGGCAAAACATCACCTTTCGTTTGTCACCCTCAGAAGACACCCCAATTAAGAAGCATTTCGATTAATTTATCGTTCGAGGGAGGGGAACCCCTTGCACAAACATAGGACATAGGTAATTAACTACGAAACGTGGATTTCGTATCCGTTATAAGGTATAAATAAATCGTACAACTATTACGCACACATTAATGACGTAAACGTGTACTACACACTCATGAGTAATGACTCATGACATACGAGGGGACATGCTAGCACGTAACTTACTCGTCACAATGTTCAGCACGTTCTTCCGCTCTTTCCAAGTCTTGCTCGAGCATGTGTAGTTTACGCGAAACCTGAAGTGTATTCGTAAGCGTTATTAAATTCGTAAATTCGATGGTAACGAACATTCGGAAGGAGAAGGGTAAAAAAATTCATTCATGCGGTCTTTCAACACGGCCAATCTCAAATACAAAAATTCTACCTCCATTTAAGGTAATAATGATAACCTTCGTTCGAAACAATACGTAGCTCGTTGCTTCGCCAGATACGAAATTGCGATAAGTAATTTGAT
Organism: Maconellicoccus hirsutus; assembly: GCA_003261595.1. Taxonomy (NCBI): domain Eukaryota; kingdom Metazoa; phylum Arthropoda; class Insecta; order Hemiptera; family Pseudococcidae; genus Maconellicoccus; species Maconellicoccus hirsutus. The sequence goes on along the minus strand of QBDW01005273.1, from coordinate 50,735 downwards.
TTTTTCCTCGAACCATATTCGATACATGAGCACTACTTGTTGCATTTAAACGCGAGACAGCACCTATCACCGAGAATCAAGCGCCAAATGTACCTATTAATCACACGAATCCTTTTAATTACCCTTTATCGTTTCGTCTTTTTTTTATTAATTACCGACGTTCGTCCGAAACACAAAACGCATAAATTCTCCGATAATTTATACGCGACCATTATATAAATCGTTTCACGTTGCATTATACGACCATACAAAAAAGGAAGGAAAAAAGTAAAAGCATACGGGTTACGGTGTCATTAGCAAGCTAAATCGTTTCGCGCTCGTTTCAAACTAATTTTCCAACCAGCCTCGTACGTGTACTACTCGTCGTTTTATTCGTGTCAATGTGTATGGAAAAACATACGCGCGCAATTTCACTCGCGTACCGGAGAAAAAAACCGTCGTATAAAGATTTCCATCGAGCGTCGTTCGTGGAAACGTGAGCGAGCTTCTGCTTTATGCAGCTCTTCAACATCATCGGACCGTATTTGATGCACGCGTATGAAATCAAAATTTCATGAAAGCTAACGAGAACCTTGCGTGTGTTTTTACTCAAAAGTACACAACTCGTCCTGTCGACATCTACGACACAAGAACCATTTCAATGCTCGTATAGAATACCAAAAAATAAAAAAAAAAATAGTAATTTTCCTCCTTGGAAATATTAGTAATATTACGAAGATCAGCAACGAAGTACGAACAGGAGGAATTCACTGGCGATAAATCAATACGAGAAAAAAAATAACGCAACTAAAAAAAAATAAAACGCTGTCTTGGAATTTTCAGAATCGGATTCAAGCAATTATCATAAGAACGATTCGAAGAATTATTTACCCTCGAGAATGATTCTACGTATAATGCGGAATGTGCCAAAATTCATAATTACCTCTTCCTTCCTTTCTCCAAAAAAGAAAGATTCAGTGTTCGGATATTGAAATTACTTTTTTTCCCTTTCGTAAAATTAATCAGCGCAAATTCCCTTTTTTTCCCCTACAAAATTACCAAAAATTCGCCATTGTTTTTTCACAGAAATTCTTTATTATAAAATTGAAATTCAAGTAAAATTCGTAGTTTTTTGCTATTAATAAACTAAAATAAGAAACTAGCATTTTTTTAGAAATATTTTTACTAAAAAAAAAAAAAAATACAAAAAAAATACAAAACAGACTTGAAAATGAAAAAGAACCACAACTGCTAGTTCAATTTTAAACAGATCTATTAGTAACTCATGACATTAACGTATGAGATGAGTCAAAAGAGATCAGAATTCACAAAACGTGAAATTTCCCTTGTTTTTCCCTTAGAACTGCGATGTTTTCCAAATTCCCCTAGTTTTTCCTATTTTACCATTTTTCCCCTACGCCAGTTTTTCATTGCCATTTTCCCCACGATTTGGGAAATTCCCCTCGATATCCGAACACTGAAAGATATCAGGACCGGTGATGTAGCCAGACTTGGATTAAGGAGGAGGGAGGTTGGGGTATTTCAATCGTGAAGTGACAGACAGCGCTGCGCTTGGGAAAAACGTGAAGTAGCGGGACAGAGATACTCTGGAGGAGCGTGTTTTTTCAAATTTTCACGATTATTATTGGGTCTACGTAAAAATTGTACAGAACTAAATTTTTAGAGCGGAAAATTTCTGATTTTTCGAGTATTTTTTGATGGGCGAATTTTGAAATTTTAATAATCGATACAATATTGCAATCGAAATTCCTTCGATCAGTAAAACAATAAACTGCTGGAAATAACGAAATATCCTCAAAAATCATAATTTTTATAATACATTCTTAGGGGCTATTATGTTCGTTTGTCACGCTGGTTACGCTTGGTTCCGGCAAAGCGCCACAATCGATCTACATCGGTAAAATCTCCCATTTCTGGACTATTAGGTATGGGCTAGTTTCAACCAAAAAATAACTTTTTCAAAGTGAAAGGGAGAGAGGGAGGTAAAAAATGGAACAAATTTTGGGCAAAAATAACAATTTATGATTTTCTATTATTTTAGAAAGAAAATTATGAACTACATAAATTTTGAGCACATCATGATATATTTTAAAAATTTTCGACTGGCGTCAAAAGAGTCCAGAGTACCCCTCCTCTGCATACTTCACTGGTCAGGGCATAATATAAATTTTTTTCGAGCTATGATAGCGCATCTTCAAAATCCGGACACTACCTTCGAAGTCACCAGCGAAGCTCAACTAATAATACAGCACTGTTGTGAAAATAGCAATACTCTAATGAACGTTGTAATGAGAAGAAAGACAACTAAGACGTTTCGATCTACGAAGAAAATAACGTGAACATCGATTTTCAACTACTTTCTTTCAAGTATCAACATTTGAGTGATGTTTTTATGGCAAAATCAAACCTAATCTAACTTGACCTCAGCTCTCTTTGAGGAGGCACCAAGGTTTGAGTGAATTTAGGTCGGAGTGATCTTTTTATAGCTAAATCAAACCTAACCTAACTTCTCTTTGAAGAGGTATCAAAGTCTGAGTGATTTTAGGTCTGCGTGATTTTCTTACAGCTAAATCAAACCTAACCTAACCACTCTTTGAGGAGGTACCAAGGCCGGAGTGATTTCTCTTCGCATGGCAACACCAAAATGCGCCAATGCTCATTTCATACGACAAAACGAAGACCCAAACCACACTCGAGTTGCCGGTTATTAAGCATAAAACACCGTCACCTTAGCACAAAGCCCAATATCGCGTTTTTACCGCATAAGCGACCTAAATAGCGCGAAAAGCAACCTAAGCAATACGAATAAAAAGCCAATACGCGAAAACGCTATGAAATTATCGCTTACGATTCGCCTGATTCTGCTCTCTCTTCAGCGCGCTCTAAATCGGCTTCAACCATCGCCAATTTACGGGCGACCTATTGTTTCGTACACAAAATAATCAATATTAATACACATAAGACGAAAATCGTCGATTATTAAATGAACTCGTTAATGAAAAAAAAAAACGAAAAATTAAGATCAATATTGGCACATGTATGTACAACAGTAGATGATGTTGAGCAATGAAGCTGATGGTTGGATTAATTAAGCTCACGAAAGTACGTATATCAAGTACAGCAGCCAAATGCCAAATATGTCCGCGAATTATTTTTTTTAAATGCGCCAAACGCAAAATATCGATTGATCATTTAAACCAGTTTCGCGATATGCGAATCAATGACAGTTAATAAGTTATTTTTTCGATACAAAACGTTGAATAACTTTACTATAAAAAAATGTTGAATTTTTATATGTGAATAATTTCATCGAATTTTGACTAAACATTGCAAAAATTGTGAGATAAATTAATCCTAATTTTTGCAATTTTCATATTTGGCCACCATACTTGATTTTTTCGTCTTCGTATTTACCAAAGTACAACAAATAATGCTAAAAAATATCCGAAAATTTATCAATTTTTTTTAACTTTCGAATAGACAAAAAAAAAAGATAACATGAAACGAATAGTAATCTAACTTATCATTATATTTTTTTCCTTTCGCGTCAGAATAATTAAAAAAATTTATAACAAGTAATTTCAACACAGAGAACCTCTCTTTCATATTCTTTGCATCGAATAGAGAAATTTTGAAATGAATAATTCTACAATATCGAACATAAACTATTCTTATCGCTAATCTTACGTATTAATATTAGTATTTCCAATACTCGACACTATAGTTATTTTAATAACAAAGGAACTCATAAAGCATAAAAATTATTGGTTAAATCGTGAAATCACGCAAGCTTCTCGCAAAAATAGAAAAAAATACGATTTTACAAAACAAATCACAGTTACACGTCGTAATTACGCAAACACCACATTTAAAACAAATCTTAGCGGTAATCGGGTAAAGATGTCGGTAATACCGTTTAAACAATGCAATCACACGAACCTGTTTGAATAAGGTGTGAAAAATTTGAAAAAAAAAACATTCTCGAATAAAATGAAATTGCGATATTATACGAAATTTGAATATGAATGTAAATACAATATCCGAATATGCGGTGTATACGAAATCTATTTTAGTAACTAATAAATTAATAATGACCCTCAATTTGAATCCGATTAACTTTCATTGATGAACTTCGATCTATCCATTTGTGTTGTCTTCGATCTTCAAACGATGTTTCGATATCTTCAAAAAATCTTCAATGATGCGAGATTTTAAAATAATCTTCAATCACTTGTAACATTACTACATATAATTATGAATACATTAATTTATGTAGATTAGAGTTAGTGAGCTAGTCTACATGTAATCACATGTTGGGGAGTATTTCATGATTTAACACGACAGCGATACATGTACAAGATTGGAGCAACAAGTGAAAAATTTCATACAAAAATCGGGTGTACCATGAAAGAACTTCGCGCAGATACGTCATAAATCAATAAATGCAAATTGAATAAAAATAATATGCAGAGCCGTTATTATTTTAATCCGCGCATGTTCAAAAACGGAAGACTTCGATAAGTTGAACATATGCGCGCGCAGTAAAAGGTAGGAGGGAGGGTGATGGTTTGGCACTGATCAGTCGCGTTACGTTACATAATCACCAGTTCAGTCCACAACAAACAAATTCTGCGCGCGCCGAAAATAAGTGAGGGAAGCTAGTGTGACGTCAGCGTTACGCATAACGCGTTACGCTTCTTCAGTTTCAGTGCCAGTGAAGCAGTTTTCACTTCAATAATTCCACGAATCCAACATTTTTCAAAAATATTAATGAAAATGAAATTCTAAATGGTTGAAATCAATTTGCTTTATGATTCTTCAACTAAATGATATGGACCACATAAAGAACTGTATATGGAAAATAGATTAAATAATAAATAAAAGTGACATCAAAAAAAGGAAATGACATTACGAGCCTTGAAAAAAACACCAAAATTTTCAGCGGCACAATTTATTAGTTTATTTTGTGACTAAATAACTTCGAAATATTTACTCCTGCGTAAAACATTTCGTGAAAATATTTAAACAATTCATCGGGAACCAATAAAAAAAGAATTCAACTCGATCACCAATAATTAATGAGATCAGGGTCATAAAATGATTGGAATTTTCAAGAAAGACATCATCGCTTTGCACATAAGCCTATTATATTTAAATTAAACAAATCGAGCCACCGATTCATTCGCGTACACAAACACACGAGTGACACTGTTTCGTGAATTCGATAAAAATTGAAACAATTTTGTTACTGGAAGAAAGAAGAAACTAGCATTCGAGGATTAATTTTCAACACAGCGACAGCCACTGAATGAACTCTTAAAAAAGAGATTTACCTTACAATGAAACCTCACGTTGGGTAAAATTCCCAAAACACAATACACAAATCTACTAAACCGGTTTATTTATGCTTCTCGTTCAAAAGCGATATTTCACCGATCAACCGCATGCTCGACATTTGTAATCTTTTCGCCATTTCAAGACATTCAATTCTTATAATCGGAAATCACCTCAAAATCTATAAAAGGTGCCACAAATTCTTCTACCTACATTTTACTTCGTAATAAAATTAAACGAAGAAATTGCACAGATAATTTTCACGTTACCAAATAAATTTTAATTTTTAATCTGCAATTGCAACTATTGCAAGGGAACTCGTACTCGAAGCATCAAAACGTTTCGATGAATTACCTCCACAAGTAGGTAGGAGGTACTTAAGACTCGCTATCGTTGATGAATTTCAACCATGTGATAATCATTCTCACAAATAAATCAATTCAAATCCAATGATTCACATCGTTTAACCGAACTAAATGCATGTTCGAGGAATCTAACATGAAAAAAAATTATATTCAATCAAGCAAGACCACCGACGGTTCGTGCACCTAATGTATCGCCAATTTCATCTTCCATACCCATCGCTTTATCCGAAACATTACACGATAGGGAACCATTCATCCGCATCCTGTCAACCATTGTGAAAATTCAGGCAACACGGTCACTACTTGTTTCAAAAAAATTCCGAAGAAAAAATTTCTACCGAGACATGTTATCGTATTTGAGTAATTAGATAAATACTCTTCAAACAACCGTTTAATTATTTACGATAAGCTCGCGATAAAATTACATAATTTCAGTGTAGCCACAAAGAGGGGAAAAACGCATTTTCACGAGAACTACACGACAATATGAGGGAAACCGACATAACTTCCAATATCGGTTTCTCCCTTTTGTCGCTGTAAACTTTAACAATGGTCCAATTGATTAATAAAACTGGTTCAAGTACAACGCTTCAACGGAACAAAATAAATTAACTTTAATGATTATATTAATGATATGAAGCGGCACAAACAGAATGCATACTTTTTACCGTTTCATAGAATAGACATCGGCGCGGAATATCCGCGTCGTCATTTTCAACATAACGTAAACATTATTTTGTATAGAAATTCACCTCATGAAAACTCCAAAAGCGAAAACTCCCGACACGTGTTATCGTACTTTTTTTTCGCGCGATATTCGTACGAAATCGGATCACTTCAGCGTACTATTTCTGATCATATGATTTGAAAAAAATAATTATTAATTAAAAAATTATCATTTTGCCAAGAAAATTCCACAATCTCTATCTTCTACAAACACACCTTCTTTTTCTGTTTCGTTCGCGTTTATACGTGGAAAAAGGACAAAGCGGAAATATCGAGATAGTAAGATAAAATTTCTTCCCGTTGATTGCGAAAAATCGAATTAAGTGGAAAATGAAATCAAGCGATGCTAAATCTATATATAGAACATCAATAAGACGTACAAATCTCAATGAAGCAAATACACAGCATTTCCTCATAAAGATTAATACAAAACAAAAAACGCTAAAAAACTGGACTCGTTGGGAAAATTTGCATGAGTAATTTACGCAGTTGTCCGATATCATGTCGATCAGGGAAACTTATTTTGCAAACACAAAAAAATGACTAATTGTCAAGTTATCATATTTACCATTTAGAATTGAGTAAAAATTTTCGATATAGGAAAACATGAGAAAAAAAATTTCACTTGTACATACAAAATTGCTATTTTGTTGGTATTTCATTCAAAGAGAAATTTTTCTATTCAACCTACTTCACTCGACATACCCACAAAATAAAAGTCCTTATCAGAGCCATGCAGAGAAAATCCGAGCCCCGGGGAAAATTCATACGGACCCCTTTCCCAGACAGGGCCCTACATTTTCCCCAAGGATCGGTCATTTTATCCAAAGGGACCGTTATTTTTTACAAGGGCGGAATATCTAACGGATTTTTTTTGAAAATTCCCTACTTTTTCACTACCTTTTTACCAAATGTTTTGAAAATCTCTCATCTTTACCCTCCCCCCCCTCCTTATCCCATCAACGAGGTCAAATTTCAGATTAGAAGAAAATCTATATTTAAAAAAAAATCAATTTTAAATAGTAAAAAAATTAACGCATAATATGCTTTTTAAAGAAAAAGTATGACGTCACAAATTCTATCAGTGCTGCCAACACATGAAAAATTGCCAATAATTTATAAAAAATGACAATTTTTGTATAATTATTTCAAAACTATTTCGGGTTTTTTTATTCTTGCACTACTTTTTGACAAAATTTACTACTTCTACACTATTTTTACAATCTATTTTTGAAATCACTACTTTTTCACTACCTTTTTACCAATTTTTTTGAAAATTCCACCCCCCCCCCCTCTTATAACATCAACGAGGTCAAATTTTAGATTAGAAGAAAATCTATATTTAAAAAAAAAAATCAATTTTAAATAGTAAAAAAATTAACGCATAATATGCTTTTTGAAGAAAAAGTATATGACGTCACATATTCTATCAGTGTTGCCAATACATAAACAATTGCTAATAATTTATCAAAAATGAACAATTTTTAAGTAATTTTTTCAAAAATATTTCGGGTTTTTTCATTCTTGCATTATTTTTTGACAAAATTTACTACTTCTACACTATTTTCATAACCTATTTTAGATATCACTAATTTTTCACTACTTTCACTACCTGTTCGATACTCTGCAAGGGCTTAAAACGAACGCAGGCCCTTAAAAAAAATCCAAGTCCGGGGAATCCCCCTACCCCTTCTGGTTGGGCTTAGTCCTTAAACTAAAGTTCTTCAAATAGACTCTCGAATATATTTCTATATCGATCGAATAAAAAACACGAAATCACCATTTCACAAAATTGAGCTTCTTGATCGCTACGAAAATTTCGCGACGAAAATAACTATCGACGCATCATATAAAAAATCAAGTTCACTCGAAGTGTTAAAATGCGGATAAAACTCATCATCGATCATCATCCGCTAAATACAAATAGCAGTGATTTTTCAAATTAACAATCAACACGAGGTCGACAACATCGACTCCGACCATGGTAAAGTATATTCTCGAAAATTATTCGCTTCGTGAAATCGAATAAAACTACAACCCAACACCAAAGTTGGCGTGTCTAGTGTTAACAAAATACGCGTAAAAATAAGCTAGAAAAAGGAAATCGATGTCACAATTACTCTCTCATACAAATAGGCGCCGTCGTGTAATCGATGAAATTAAATCACCTAACGAAGCAGGTTTCGGGGGGTTACAAGACAGTACATTATGTAAATACACGTACAAAAACCAAGTACATATCATCGCAAATGTTTATTTTGAAAGTACGAACAATAATAAAAACATTAACAACATGACAATTAATACCTTAAAAAAAATCTATTTCGAGAGTTAATAAGTGTCAAATAAATATATTGTCAAATAAATAATTCGTTTCGAATATCACGTTAATTGTTAGAATGCTAAAATAATAATTAATACGGGTAACTTAATTAAGTATTAGAAAAATATCACTTATGATAGAAAGTTCGTTGTTTTCAGAGTTTTGCTAAATACACATAATGCGTGTACTTTTGCTACATCGCACACACGTTCAATATACGTATTTTATTTGTAATTCCTAATTCATTGTTTACAAACCTACGTGCTAATCACTTTTAAATAAAATATAAATCATGCAAGTGCACACAACCTATAACACGAATTACCCTGTATGATTTCGTATACACCACGGACGGATGATCACATGTGTACAAATTCGATACCTTCGAGTTAATTATAAATAAGCACACTCCGAAGAGCTATGATAAAATATCGATATATAAATATTTTCAAACCATCATTCGTTTCGTATGACGAACACCGAGTATCTTTCGATCACTCATTCCAACATCGAGTACCCGATTAACCGCCATAAATCGTCGAATATTCGATTACGCAAACGACCAAAGGGTATAAGCAGGATTTCAGTAAGTAGTAGCACACGTCACACGTATTCAAACACGTACTCGTAGTACTTGGAAATTTTTAAGGGTTATTTATAAGAGAACAACGATCGTATAAATCGATCTATCACCTCGTCGTATTTTTTATCCGCTTCTTCGGCTAAGAAACGAGCCTCTTTCAACTGATTTTCCAACGCATCCATACGCTCTTCATCGGCTAAACTGCGATTTTCTAATATCTTCCTTTGACTATGTTGTTTTAATTATTCGAAAAACAAATACACCCGTAAGAAAGAGTGACTAATTTTACCAAAAAAAATTCTACTTTAATGCGTAATTATATCGAAGGAAATGAAGTGGACGTATATCAAAAGGACAAGAAAGCATATCACTTTTATCCGGCTGTATTGTATACAAAACCTTATCTATTATATGAATTAGACGTGGCGAAACCCTTTGATCTTTTCCCCATTGACTTGAAAGTTTTCTTTATGACGAGAGATTGAAATCGGTGGTTGAATACGCTAGCGTCAAGACCATTTTTTTAGTACCTTTGTTTTATTACCTATATCCACATTTATCATATCAATATGTGCTGCTTATGCTTATTACTTCCATTTACTTCTGGAGAATTTTCGGTTAATATGGTGATGATGATTTTGAAATGAAGTATTTTGAGTACTTGCAATAAATTCGAATCATCTTTAGGGGGTTGAAAAGCACCATCTCCGAAGATACCGCACCAAAAAGGCTCGAACTGTACATATGTGACGGCGTCTGGTAAAAGGGACCTAAGGGTCATTTGGTCGAAAATTTTTTTTTTTTTGATTCTGGCCTGAAATTTCCTCAGCTGTCGAATGAATGTGGTCTTAGACCTCAAAAGTACTTTTTTCATTGTCAAATACTCATTTTTTTGAAGTGAGGAAGGTCAAAAAAAATTTGAGGGTCAACAGGTCAAAACGGTTTTTCTTGATTCTGGTCTGAAATTTTTTCAGCTATTGAACGAATGTGGTCTCAGACCTCAAAAGTGCTTATTTCATTGTCAAATAGTCATTTTTTTGAAGTGAGAAAGGTCAAAAAAATTTTGAGGGTCAATAGGTCAAAACGGTTTTTCTTGATTCTGGTCTGAAATTTCTTCGGCTATTGAACGAATGTGGTCTCAGACCTCAAAAGTGTTTATTTCATTGTCAAATAGTCACTTTTTTGAAGTTAGATAGGTCAAAAAAAATTTTTAGGGTCAATTGGTAAACATTTTTTTTTCTTGATTCTGGTCTGAAATTTCCTCAGCTGTCGAATGAAAGTGGTCTCAGACCTCAAAAGTGCATTTAAAACGTAAAAACCATGAAAAAACGAACACAAATCTTTGAACTGCTCTCCTGTAAAATTTGGTTTTTTACCCTTAGGTCCCTTTTACCAGACGCCGTCACATATAATATGCTACGTATGGGGGAACGATGTACACGAAACGGTGTCAAAAACTATTAATTAGGGACGGTGCTGGGGTGGGGAGGGGGGGGTGGTAAAAAACGATGCATAATTAATTTCGCGGAAAATCGATCATGGTACTCAAAATGAAGGAAATCATCCACCGAGTCCAATATCATAAACCGCAACACGATCCGACCATCCAATCTGAAGATATCAAGCTGGAAGCTTAATTTTTCAATGTTGCGACGTTGTCAATTCGTTGTTTCATGTTCAAATTTCGCGATAAGAATTTTCAAATGATAATTAGCGAAGTTTTCTTGAAAAAAATTACAAGCATTCTATTTCTCGTTAAATTTTGCACCTTTTCACACCTCCTTCGTATTTCTGTCGTTACTTCAAGACACTATATCCGCCATCTTGTTTTGCGTCTTGATGCTCGATATCATGAGAACGGATGATCGAATCGTGTTGCGGTTTGCGTCATTCGATTCAGCGGAAAATTTTCTCCATTTTGGATACCATGCTCTATTTTCCGTGAAGATTAATTATTCATAATTTTATTATAACCCCCTAGCTTCGAATCAGTAACTCTTAAATCCTACATTTTGGTTTCAAGGTCATAAGGAAATGGATACATAGCTGCATCGAGTTGAAAATTACTCAAATAATCAGACATGGAAATGGGACTTTTGCTAAGTGGCGCGAGAAAAGCGAGAAATTTAAAATACTAAAACATACATTTAAAATTTTTTGCTTTATCCCCTCTCCCTTTTTCCTACATCAAAAAATGAATTTACTCCCCGATTCAAAAAGCGAAGGGGAGGCGACTTGGAAAAATATCACGTTATGAGCACTTCTTTAGCAATTAAAAAAGTAAAAAATTTCATATCTCAAAACATGAGATAAATATACAAAAAACCTTCACTTCTTTTTTGGGGGCACGCTAATTCTTGAAAGTTGTAAGTGCATAATTTGTTGCACCCCCTCTCCACCCTTTGTTACTGTTTTGAGAAAAAAATCCAAGTAAATTATTTTTCGAAATTTCCTCGGGGGTACTACGTGCCTTCGTGACTTTCCAAAAAAATCCCTGCGAAAAACTAAACGCGCCCTGAGAATATTTTCAATTTATGAAACGTTGAATTTCAAAAACATTTGCAACCATTCTACTAGATCGTAAATTTCTATGAGGTCATCGATTGGTCACTCGAAAAATAAACGCGCGATTGTAATAAAGCAATTACATACGACAATGTTTCATTTGCTTCAAACAAGAGAACGAAAAATTCTCGGGAACCGAAGTACATTTCGCCGTTTATTCGTCGATTTATCGATTTATTGGACTTTGAGTATCGTTCATATAACGAAAGAAACGCCTTATTTGGCATATCAGTAACTATCAGTACTTGCACCGAATAAATCGTGATGCTTATTTAAATTACGAGGCCTTTAAATCAACACATGTAACCAGTTGCAATTATCTCGTCAAAAAATTTTAAAAACTTACCAAAAAATTTTTTAAAACTGATAATCGAAATGAAACTTAAATTCTTTAACGTTGACTCGTTCTCAAGCGATATTGCCCTTTCGAAAAATACCGTCATCACTAATAATAAACCTGTTTAACGAATATGCTAACACACGTTCGTAATGCAGACAAATCAACCAAGTCGAAATTCCGTCACCGTCGCAGCAATGCTATGAAAGCAAAAGTGGCCACAATACTAATCGAAATTACCATGGCTAAATAAATTTTTTTTTATATTCGTATTCTTAAGAAAAACAAGGTCTAATGTAAAATTTTGCCTAATCTAAACACTACCAAATTTACTTTTCAAATTTATAGGAAAACGAATTTACTCGATATTCTAATATAACATGTATCTTTCCCTTTTCATTTCCCTTTCGCAAATCTTTCACTACTACATATGCATAAAATTACAAATTACCCTATAAAGAGTCAAATTAAATTAAACCCCGTGAAAAAAAAAACGCCTTTAAAACGCCTTCTTCAATTGGACAAATTCTCGTCACAATGACGATTCAAAATTCCAACATGAATCCACAAATTCTCCTTCACAGAAGGGAAACCAGTTAAAAAATTAAAACTAAATAACAGAAAATCATAAAATTCTACACTACTCTCACTACTTTGGAATTCATGAATGGATACGATTTTGTATACAAATACTCCGTTTATGTATGTTCAAGATAACATTTCTCGATAAGCTCGACGTTATCTTCTCGCGCATTATCACGGTAACTTATACGCGGTAAATTAAATAATAATTAAATCACATAGATATTACATTAGACATACAAATAATTCCACACCATTATCTCGCTACTTCCACGTCATCGCTATAAAAACCCCCCCAATTCGCTCGGTCAACAGAACAGGGAGAAAAGAAGCGAAACACCAAAGTATGTAGATCTTAACACGGATATAACAACTTAATACATCACTACGTTAATATATTATAACAAACCTATGTAATTAAACCTTAATTATGCTGCCTATAAAAGATGCGTTTAATTGCTTTTTTTTTTAATTACGCTATATCATCGCGTTCTATACGTATTCAACGCCACAATGTATCACAACACTACGAAGAAAATTTTTTCGTCAAGTCTACTGTTGTACAATCTATACTTAGGTTTTTATTTCACGGTCCGACACCTCGTTTAAAAGAATATATTAATCGATCGTTATAGACGAATCGACGTTAACATTTGGTTAAATTAGTTACCTCTTCGTATTTTTTATCTGCTTCTTCGGCGATAAGTTTCGCTTGAGCAAGTTGCGTTTCTAATATGGCCACTCTATCGTCTTCCATATTGGTTCGATTTTCCAGAGCTTTTCTTATCCTTAAGTAGTTAGTAAAGCAAAACATTACACACACGACTCAAAACTTGTTTTTTTTTCAACTAAATACGATATTACTATATCGTTAATTAACAACGCAAAAATTATCAAGCAACTCAACATTTCATTGCTGGAGGTTATATAAAGAAGAAAAAAATTACCCAAAATTATCGAAAAAGATATAAAAGGAGAAAAGGAACGATGCACCGAATCGTCTCTCATTGTTTCTACGATCGGCATTTCAGAAACAAACGATAAAAATGATTTTAATTTTAATTAATAATTAACTAAATATCGATACTTTATTGAGAGAAAAATTTCGTCCAATAAGACTGCCAAATAATCTATAATTTTTAATATTTTAAATACGCCATGCCTATGCCAAATATACCAGCTAAATCGGAACCACACGAGGTCAAGATTTCCGTGACCAATTTCCATCCATTAACGCTTCTTAATTATAAAATATCGTTATTGAATTGTCAAACGACAATATAGTTGTTTCATAATTTATAATGGCTGTTATTTCCACTCTAATCGGCTAAAAAATACGTTATCAAACGAGTTCTTCCATTCACATAGAATATTCCCCGATTCGTTGTACCATAGCATACCGAACGAAGAAACAAAGATATACGATATCGGATAAATTTTATGAAAAACTTCAAATTAGTATACAAACGCACACTAACCAATCAGAAATGACGTTGTAGTACGATTTCACCTCAAGGACCTATTTAGTAATTTGCAGACAGACACTAAATACGAGAAATTATGATGTTCTTGTGGAGTCATTCCATGTCAAAGAAGCCAAAATTTGGATAATGAATCGGTGATTTTATTTTCATTTGTATAGAAATCATCAAACAATTCTGAACAAAGCAAAGAACATGTTTCCGCGATTTTTATTCAACTTGTGACAATTTGAAATTTTCCAAGATGGCGACAATTTGAAAATTATCAGTCATACCGCGTGGCCGATTAATCATGCCCCCCCCCCCGAGAATAAATTACTGCTTTTTTTGTTGTTTTTTTTGTAAAAATGGTAGAAATAGTTCAATGTTAAATCAACAATAAAAAATCAAATTTCAACATTTTTTAAGCCAATGCTGCCATTTCTACAAAAAAAAAAAACGAAAAAACAGTAATTCATTCTCGGGGGGGGGGGGAGGCAGCAGGTACGGTCAATCGGCCACTAGGTAAGTAGGTACCTGGGGATTTAATTTTTTTTTGATTTTGTTCTACTCTCAAAAGGTGACCCGCTTAAAGGGGCGAGATCAGTGTTACCATTTTTATAAATTCATATTTAAGATTTTCAACTTTAAAATGACGAATAAATATGACGTCTATGAGTTGCAATTCTGAAACTAATTCTCAATTGTAGTTCATTTTGCGCAGAATAACATCAAAAAACTAAATTTTTATTGATATTTTCGAGAAAAAAAATATGAAAAATTGCCAATTTTAGCAACTTTATTGAAGTGAAATTGAAAAAAAAAAAATTTTTTCATAGCTTGACCTTCATATTACGTCATCAGCTAAAAATAATTCAAAAAATTGATTTAGTTCAAAAATTGTAGAAAAATTTACATATTCAATGGATTTTACTATGCACTAAATCAACTAGTTTATCCGAATTTTGTATTTTTATGCAGAACGAGACAAAACTTGGACATTAGGTGAAGGTTGCCAAAGTGAATAAACGTATTTTTCCAATTTTATGTTCCAAGTTACCCCAGGAAAATTCATTTTCACATTTTCTTCGCATCAAATGGAGTTAAAATGGGACAAAAAATCTGAAAAAATTCTACTTCACCCACTTTGAATACCTTCCGTATTACCTAAGTTTCACCTCGTTCTGTGCAAAAATACCAAAATTAGGTAAATCAGTTGATTTAACAGCGGTAAAATCCAGTAAATATGCAAATTTTTCTACAATCTCCGAACTTTTTTTTTTCAAATTACGAACCCTCGCAAAAACTTTGATATATTTTTGATACTTGCAAAATTTCTAATTCAAAGGTTTTCCATTAATGGGAAATTATACTTTTCATCAATTGCAGAAGGAGTTGATGAATTTACTAGTTTTTAAATTTCAGCTTTTTTCGTAATCGTGAATCTAACTTTCTTAGGAAAATCTTCTTCAACTGATTAATTATTTTGAAAGAGACAGTCTGTTCATAAATATTGACCATTCATCCTTTATGTACATGTATCAGATGAACGATAACGAACATTCTTATGTACTGCGACCCGCCCCTGTTAAAGTTTTCTCAAATCTCTGTCAATTTTTCAATTTTTTTCAATTTTTATCTTTTTTGATTTTCATAGTCAATAGTAATCTCTGGGGAAGGCTGTTGGGATTTTTTGAAAAATTTATTTTCAATCGCTTTCATTCAGGTATAAAGTATCAATGCTCAAATTTAACTCGACCAAAATTCATTTAATTAATTTAAAATATCCCAACGTCTTTCGTTCAAAATCACATAAGCTATGTAATAAAACAAATTTCATCAAAATCCAGGCAATATTCATGGAATTATGGTGGGACGAAGTTTGCACTGATAAGAGAAAAAAGTATAAACACATCACACCCTAAATGATTTTTCGTTTGTTGATACTTTTGACGAAACTTATACATAAACTTTTAAAATCTATCTGCAAATCTATTCAAGACTCAAACTGCTACATCAACGTCACTTCTGATACGTGGATCCAAAATCACAACGAATTGTTACGTAACACGTCAAAAACACGAATTTACCTGCTTACGTTGGACTCCTCGGATACGTAAAGAACTAATCGACACTAAACCTAATTATTTAACCTATATCTGAAACTACCTTAACGACTAACTTAATCGCGTAATTTACTATTTAATTGGTAACTAATTCTAAATAACAAAACCGATAAAAAAGGAGGTATTTCGCATATGGGTATAATCAGCTCGTAAAAATTCCTAAACCCCCTTTTCAAGGCGCCAAAATACACCTCACACCTCGTACTCGATGAATATGGTAATTATGACAAGAGGAGAAGAAAATTGCAAAACTTACCGTTCTGACTCGTCAGCTGCTTGGGACGCTTCAGCGAGTTTGGCAGTAGCAGTGGCGAGTCGTTCTTCAGATCTTTCCAAATCTTCTTCGAGCAATTGAATACGACGATTCAATGCCGCGACTTCACTTTCAGCCTATAGAAAAATCATCACATTACATAAAATTAATATAGGAAATGACAAATATCAATAAATTGACAAAAAAAAAACAGAGAAATATTCTACGATATTATATAAGGTAGTTCATCTTGACGTAATCGTAATCACATAGAATTATGATGTTTTCATCGACGGATTACTACCGCCATTCAACATCGCGAAACATCAACAAGGTACTATCCAGCTCCATAACGTTACGCGTCGGTTAATTAAACTAATTATAAGGTGCACGTTTAATACATGTCTTCAGGAATTCTTTCGTTTTCGGTTCAAAGACCTGGGCACGTGTTTTGGGCAAACGAATAGCAAAAGTATCCGATTTTCGAATTCAGTTCGCCATTTGTTAACCAATTAAAATATTCATTCGAACTACATATTTCTGAACAAAACATCAACTACCTTCAAATATACGGCAAAGCGGTCGCGGCCAATGCCTCTCTAATAACAGGATACTCCACCTTAAAACTATTATACCAAACAAATTGTTAAATCGTTAAACGTGAATCAACTCGATTTATTTCACACCACACTTGCGCTCGTACCTTTAACCTTTACATGGTAAATACAATTGACGATTGTTCGCGCGCTACTTCAAACATACCCTATGCGATTAATATGGCCCACTTCAAATAACCAAATTTAATTTCACACGTCGGAATATGAAAACAGTAACTGGACAACTATTCAACGCACATCCTAATTTAGATAGAATTCATCTGATACGAGCGAGCATCTGCCAGGAGGCGTTTTTTTTGCAATACAAACCGCTCTTCTTACTTCAGATCTAATAAAATTGTCAATTCGCGTTTTTACTGCATTTCCTATCATGTAAGATTATCAATTTAAATACAAATGCGATTCAACCGCCAATGACTAATCCACTATGGGTAAATTATCATTTTCTTCTTACATAAACGGAAAAAGTTACGTAACAAGTACACAAGACGAATTTTAATATCGTCCTAGTGTCGCGACATTCGCTACGTGTCGTTTCGAGATTGAAATTTTTTATCAAAGATTCAAGCCATCAAAAAAATGATCCGTAATCGGTATTTCACTATTTTGAAAAATACTTTCGACGGTTTTTCTAAACAATCATCTCAGGATAACGATAATTCGTAGCTTTTAACTAACGCCACTGACCCAAATCTACTATGTAACTCATACTTTTACAAGTGTTATCAAAGCAGCAAGATAATCAACGATAATTACAATACACGAGAATAAAAATGATTTTGATTAAATCCGCTGTGATTTCATCAGTTTCCTTTTACCATGTGACAACATCGATTTCTGAATAATTTTTCACCGGTACCGGATGGAATTTTCACTTTAGTTGATATGAATGTAAATATAAGACAATGCAACATATGTAACGCTTTATATAAATATAATCACGGTGTATTTTCAATTATCCTCTGCAAATGACGTCACAACACGTACAAACGATTGAGGGATATATTCCCAAAATATAATTTTCATGCCAAAAAAACTAAATTTTCAATACCGCCCATGATTCATGTTACCGTAACGCATAGAAACACAAACACTCCAGCTATTCCAACAGAACATCTCTCGCCATAGTAATTTTTCCATATTAAATACTCAGCAATCAATCTCGATACCGGCGCAACCGGTGGACGCGACTAAGCTACAGGAATAAATAATCCCAAGAATGCTAAATCATAAGTGAACGAAACTATACTCATGTAGTGTAAGAATTCAAAATTATTACATGTCAAAGAATCACCAATGGGAAATTTTTCACGCCTAAATGTTTAATTTTAATCACAATGCGAATTATCTTCAACACGTATAACTATAAAATTTCAATGAAAGGCGAAGTAGGGGAAAAGATTCGAACACGAAATACATGGTAGGATTATAAGTACTGAAAATCGAACAAAACGTACTTCTTCCCGGCGCATAATTTCTAATTGCAGTCTTTTATGGAATTCCTCACATTCATCTTTGTACTTTTCCATTTCTTCTTTAGTTTGACGCATTTTCTTTTTCAATACATCTAGTAGCGTGCCCTGCTGTATTGTTGTTGTCATTTTGATAATTTCACAATAAACACTTCGAACGAAAACCCGAAAATTAATACGATATCACACGTAAGCCGACCGCTAGCAAGATGGTGGACACCAAACTCAACAGAAAAACTAGAAACTTGATGACCGCAAACCACAGACCGCACACATCATACAAACAAACACAACTACAGTAACAATCTGCAAGTATTTAGCAAGCAGTACTCTGAACAGAATCAATAGACCACTTTTTCAACAAACCTACCGACAAGAAATAAGAAATAACATTGATCAGAGAACACCACAACTTTCGGCTTTCGTTGCGACTAAATCGCAGTGCAACGCGAATCAACATCATCATTCAACAGCAACGAAACATAAACACAACAGGCATTGCAACAAAAACATCAACAAGTAGGATGATCACCTAACTACTACGGAGGCATTATTACAATACCGTAATATTCATATAAATAATTTCATTCAAAAATAATTTTTTTTTGTCAAAAGTCAGTGGTAATTAAAAGAAAAAATTAAAAAATAATAAAAAAAACGATTAGCTAAGCCGGTTACGCGACTAACTAATCTGCAACCATAATTTATGTTATACTTTTAAAAAGTTGAGCTGGGGAAATTGCTTTAGTCAAAATTGGATAGAATTTGAATTTGATATAATGTATGCATTATAGATATTTCAAATTTAATAATCATCGATTATAAACCAATTTTAATTCCTGTAATAATTCATAATTTTATAATTTAGCATAAGTAATCCCAAAAGAAGAAAAAATGGCTTTTTACTTCAATTTAAACAACCAAAAATTTGCAGAAATGCAATTAAAAAATTTAGCATTACTAGAGGAATAAAATCAAAAATTGAATAAAAACTTAAAACGAAGACGCACACGACAAGCCACGTACAGAGCAAAGAACTGATGTAGTACCTAGGACAATTTCGAAATGTTGAATTGACAACGCGTAATTCCCTCGACTTTCCTTAAATCTAAGCCTTAATCAATAATAATTCATAATTTCATATTTATCACATGCTTAAAAATATGTGTAAAAAATTGTTCTAATAAAAATAACTGAGCATAATGCATAAAGTAAATTGATTACTTTTTTCTTAGTGGTAAAGCATTATTTCATTTCATTTTCATTTGGGTAAAAGTAAAATGAGTTCATTGGTAAAATGTAATAATAAAAATGAGAAATAATATTCTCCATCCTGATGGCAGAATTCATGTAATTGCTCGAGGAAATGAAATAACGCTACAATAACCAATGAAAATTGAATCCAAAGATTAAAGTTGATAATCACAATATTGACATGATACTGTTTATAACTTTCTTTAGATTATTACAGTATAGATGAATACGGTACAAAAACCAATATAAAACGAGCATTAATTGAAATAAAACAAAAATTGTAAATTTCTCAAAATGACACTCGTTATGTTTAGAAAGAATATTTCTCTGTTTAACATTTCGGTGTAATTTAAATGTTTTACAAGAAAACAAAAGTAATTTTCTCGCATAAAATTTTTTAAATTTGATTCTTTTAATTTTTTTTATTGCAAAATCGTGGACTTTTTTCAATTTTATTCGCATAAATAATATCAAATTTGATGCAACTCACAAAATGATATAAAACGAATACTTAATTTTCAAACTTTGAAAAAATTTTTTTCTTGATTTTGATAATGTAATTTACAACAAACTGACGATATAAACGCAGTAGAGATCCCTAAAATTATTACTAACCCTTTTTAATTGAGAATTAAGAATGTTGTGTAATTCATTTCTTATCACACTAAATTTCATTAATGTATCTGAACTGAATATCGATGATCCAAACGCTAATCCAGGATAATCTGCACATCTCTGTCGTCTCCTTTTTTCCCTTTCAGCAATGATTTCAGTTCTTTCGCTTGGACATCGAAGTTTGGATAGTTCTTCAGTTTCATTATCCGGGGCAGAAAAATCTTCACTCCCATCTGCTTCAGATCGCACGTTCTCAGAAAATTCGATTTTGTTTTTCAAAGGAAGTTGTTCGACATCTTCCGTTTTTAAAGATTTCTCTGTTTTCTTTGGCGTAGCTTCTTGTCCGATCACAGTACGTTCTCGTATTGATAATACATTAGAAGTGAAAGGTCTGTTAGTCCTAGTAACGTCCATCAACGGCCTGTTGTTTTTAGAAACATTGAATGCTCTTCTCTTACTTGTGGATTTTTTGGAAGACCGACAGGGTTGTTTTTCCTCATTTGTATCCGTTTTAGCGCATTTGTCATCTGCCATAATTCTTAATCATTTTTTGCAATATATAAAAACAATAACAACTGCTTCAATGTTGAAATGAAATTCACTGATAACTGTGCCCGATGATTAATCATTATTGCAACGTTATTGGCTGATGGTATGTGACGTCAACAGTCAGCGCCATCTGGTTATGATTGACAAACCGACAAGAATCAACAAGTTTTTACGATTTGATCAATGTACTGATAACGCGAACATTATTATTAAAAACTTCGTTTGACAAAAGTTAGCGAAACAATTATTAAAATCGACTTAAAAATCTCGCGAATTCCTAGGTTATTTATTCATTTTACTCACGAACTATTTAAATTAAATCTGACGACTTCATTTTTCTACTCTGTATGGTACAATGTAGTAAATTGGAGAACGCGAAGAATTGAACACTATTGATTTGCTAGTCTTTATGCAGCTTTCGATATTTATCATGATATTAATTCACCTAAATGTCTCTAATCAGTGACGTAATTCATATGTATATGTAGAAATACACGGCATACCCTGCATGAAAACAATTGGCTACTGCCCAGATGAGTAAAAAGTGAACTACTAGCTTGTAACTGCGTTAATTTTAGTATTCCCTCCGCCTTATTATTTTCTAAATATAAACGTATAATGTTACAATCACGTTCTTGCCACGGAAAATACTCAGTTTAGTAGTAAAGCTTCCACATGATTTTAGAGATACGAATTTTCAATGTACATCCATAGTGCTATATCGTCGTCGTTATCAAAATTCTTATGAAAAATTCGACTTCAATAGAAAAATAAAACGTTACTGTGACTTGTTTTCTTCTGTCAAAACTGATCATCTCAAGAATAATTTAGAAAAATTATGAAAACACTTAATTATTCAAAGAAAAGAAACAATTTAAAATTCAGTCGATTACAGAAAAACAACAACTCAAGATGACCCAAGGACCAAACCCGACCTAAACTTAATAAGAAGAAAAAGCCTTGTGTGTGTTTCATTAGTTTAACAATCGTTGCAAGGTCCTGATATTGATAAGTTTTAGCGCCATGTCATTACATACATCTGTATTTTATCCAGAGGCAATAATAGCAACATTATAAATATAGGTATATATTCCATAAATGGTAATCACAACGAAAGATGTTCGTCATGCTCATGACTTTCGTGAGTTCCTACGTTTCGCTCTTTAAACCGAATTAACTATTGTTAAAATTGTATCGTTTATTTTTTGAAAACGAACAGTAAAAATTATGAAAACCTATCAAAAAATGAGAAGAACAGTTATTTACTTAAGTCTGTCAATCAATTTGATGAATACCTAGTTAACCCTAATTCAAAAATTAAAGTCAAAGAAAACCTGCAATATACAGTGATGCTTTTACCTTGGTAACTGTCAATTTTAAAAGTTGTTGGGTTGTTGTCGTAACATTTTATGCACAAAAATTTTTTTCCCAATCAAGTCACGTATATCAGTTAAAAATATGATTTTTTTTCAATGATTGTGAGAAAAAACGTGCTTTTATTTAATTCTGTAATGAGATTTCTTAGCTATCACTTTTGCTGTTTTTTTCTTCAATCACACCAGATATCCTATTACACGCTTAATGCACGATTTATGATAATTATTACGTATTTTTATCACCTCTGAGGCGCTGACGTTAATTCCATCACCAAATATTAACTAAGCATGCAGTGGATATCATAAACTATACATTTTGTACGTGATATTGTTTGCAATTCGTTCAATTACATGACATGTATGTTTGATAAATCAAAACTTCGAGTCTATAATTCAAATGAGAAATATTTTCCGTATCTAAACTTAATGAGCATTTACCTAACGGGATATCTTTTTCACTAAACTTGAAAAGACGCTCTTCTATTTGTCCTACATGCAGTTGAAAAAATCTATCCACCGATTTGAAGGCATTAACGAAATAACATAAAAATGAAATAAATGTGGTACTATTACTTACGGTTTGCAAAGACTTATTTTTTTCTTCCAATTTAGCATTGACTTGCATCAACTGCTCTTGAGTTTGATCCAATTCATTTTCAATAGTTTGGATTTTTTTTTGCAAAGCACGAGCTTCCTCCTCAGCCTTTTCGGCTCTGAGATTTGCATCTCTAGCTTGTTGTTCGCAGAGAAGGGCGCGATCCATCGCGTTATCCTTCTCCAGCTTCATCGCCTGCATTTTCTTTTTGATTGCGTCCATTTTGGATTCTCAGTGATTTCTCTATAAAAATGTAATATATTGTATTTTTAAACCATGAAAAAAATGATTTAGTTCCAAGTTTATCTCAAAGATACTCCTATCTTCTAACATTTAACATAAGTAGGTATTTGCGAATTACTGGATGGGATTTAGCAGGGACAACTAAATAATAAAACAAACAATCTAGTATCCATCAGAGATAATGCAAAATTTCTACTACACTTTTTTAATGATCTTTTGAAAGAAACTATCAAAATGATTTAAAAATCGGTAAATCTTAATATCTACCAAACCAGAATAATTTAACAACCAACGTTCATTTTCCATTCTATTTTCATTTTAAATGAATATAGGTACGTACTAGGTACCTAGGAATTTGCATAGTGTTAAACAATGAACTAAAATAAGCAAGTATTTCTTCAGGTTTCATAGGATTAAAAAATTTTCCTCTTTGCTGAATAGGTAATAAAACAGGACAGTTAAAACTTGAGATAATTTAAAGCTGAAAACTTTCTGCTTTTCATTTCATTTTTACTAAAAATGTGTGTAAGTAAAGCAGATAAAAAGTGAATATATTTTTTTTAGTATCAACAGGAAATTTCAAATCGTATTGTCTTTTTCGTTTATTTAGGCCTATTTATTTTGAAAAATTAAAACGCCACTTTATAATTTTTTAAATAATTTTTTCTACTCATAAATTTTGCTTTTTCATGCTTTGTAAAATTTGAGTAGGTATTCTAAATTACCAAAACTCCTTTAGTAAACTATCGTAATTCAAGATGTACTCACCTTTACACAAAATAAAAACCAAAAAATTTTTCACACGACTAAAAAAAAATCGCGCGCGTTAATTAAAAATACGAACTTGAGCACTTCACGAAAACTGACGATCGAGCAAATAAAATAAACGCACGAATTATATGCTACCACTAAGAAACTGCTTGAATGTTTATCACTTAGAAGGACTTACGGGGGAGAGGTTATATCGGCTTTCTTTTAGCCTTAGCTGGCGACGGTTAATACTGCAGTCATCTTGGTGTGTGTGTGAGTACGTATGAGAATTTTTACAGACGAGCAAAAGAAGTGGAGAGATTTGTCTATTTAAAGAAAAGCAACGTTCTCTGTTTGTGGTAGGTACTTGGTATTGTAAGATTCATTCGTATAACAGAAGAAAAATTGTGTCAAAATTAAGGAGGAAGTTTTTTTATAGTGAAGAATCTTCTCAAAAAGAATCTCTATGTCTTCACTTTTAATTTTGAAAAGTAACTCTAAAAAAATAGGTCATATCACACTGTAGATTATTCGTTATTTATTGTTTGATTGATAATTTTTTTATGGATTTAAGATTTGGAATTGAAAAATTCCAATTTGAAGTGATGATTATCTAATACTAAAAATGAAAATTATTTGTAAATCTTCGATATGGAAAATATTGGCTTGACGATGGCTTGACGAGGTTGCAAAATTGCTGATCAGCAAAATTAAATTGTTGGCAAGAAATGATTGATTCTCTCAAAGAACCTTTATTTTTTTTTACACGCATTACTTTTTAAAATTTTTTTTCTTATTAAATAATAAAATTTTACATAACAAGAAGTAGGAATGGGAAACGTAAATTTCAATTTCTAAATTATGTAGGGATTTTCTTACAAGGATCATAGTTTATTTACGTTGAAAACAACTTTTAATTAAGTAAACACAACATATGGCGTTCACTTTATGAAATACTGATTAAGTAAATCGTTCTAACGTTATCTCGTGTGTCCTAATATAATAGAAGACTTACGAGTACAAACCGCATCCATTTATGGTGAAGTCTAGTAAGAGATGGGAATTTGCTTGTAAATAAATCACTCAGCTTAGTTATATTCGCCGCTTCTTTGAAGGTAGCGTTTCATTTGCCGCGAATTTTTTATGTTGGGAATGTATTCGGGGACAAATGTCATGTTTAAAAGCGCCTTGTTAATGACAATATCTCATCAAAATAGAAATCAATGATCAATGAAATATGGCGTTATTTTATCATAATCCGATTGAAATTAAGCGAGGTTATACGCGATTTTGTGAATATTCACCTGAGAATAATTGCAATCGAATTCTCATATTATTAAATACATAGGCAATTAGGTATATAATTACGCCAATGAGTTACAATAATTTAATTCTCTTGCAGGTGCATTTGATCAACTTCAGTGGCAATTTTCCATATTCAAATGTCAAAATTCAAAGAAAAACGATGATACGAGTATACACTTGATAAATTGCATGGAAAATATTTCAACAAAAATTTTATTACTCGAGGAAATCAACATTTACAATAAATAAGTATTTCTATCATTGAACATGACTTTTTTACAACTGGTAATGGTTATAAAAACCTCTTTTCTCTACAGTACTGTCAACTGCTGAAATTCACAAGAATCAATGAAAAATTTACATTCGTTACTAAACCGACACATTTCAAATTTCGATACTCCGATCACAGATTACTTCCGAATTACATAAATTAAAGGCATGAATAATACAAAATATAAGTATAATTTTCCAAGAAATAAATATTACTATTTACTAAAAAAAAAAAACAATCTTGAAATCCCGGCATTGTTTCAACGTGTCACAGCCGCAATGCGAAAATTTTCATGAATGTCAAATTTTCGCGATTGGAATGTTGACAGAACTTTGTAGAGCAAAATCGATGTCACTGAAAAATATGTAAGTACTGAAGAATACATAATTATATGAAAAATAAATGTTTATGGTATATTACACAAATATAACAGTATTTAATGCCATAACTTCAAACAACAATTTATCGACAAATAGTTAACAAATCAACTTGAATAGAACGTACAATAATAATAAATACACAATTGCGAAGTAACAAAAAAGTTACTTAACGAAGATATTTAAAAAATCAAAATTGATAACGCGACTGAATTACTATTTTATCACAACTACCAAAACAGCAAAATAGAAAATAAAAAATGAATAGAAGAACCTGGTATAATTTCAATATGAACGACCTATCAGAAAACAAAATTTCAGTTGAATACTCGCAAAACGTTCGCGATACTGCAAATTTTCCATTTCTTCATGAATTATTTTGCTTCTGCTCTCATTTCAAATTGATTATCTGAGTTTTCCTCCACTGGTCGTCCTCTTATGTAAATTGGAGGTATTTTTCCATTAACTACATCTTCGGTTACATGTACACTCAAGATATCGGAACCAGGTACCTCAAACATCGGCTCTAATAAAATAGTTTCCTAAGACAAAACGACATTTATAAAAATCTCTCGCTAAAAGAAAATAATAGGTATGAAAATCAACTCACCATTATAGCACGTAATCCTCGAGCCCCCGTTTTCCTTTCCATAGCCAATTTAGCGATAGCTTTCAGAGCATCAGGTGAAAAGGTAAGGTCTACTTTATCCATTCCAAATAAAATTTGATACTGGTGGATCATAGCGTTTTTAGGTTCCGTCAATATTCGTATCAATAAGTCAAGATTTAAGGAATGGAATGGTACTAAGACTGGAAATCTACCTACAAATTCCTGCAAAGATATATACCATGTAAATCGGAATAAAACTAGCATCATAATCATAGATAATAATTACTGGTATCATTCCAAATTCTATCAAATCTCTTGCTTCAACTTGTCTTAAAAAGATATCTTTTTCTTCGTTATCTTCTTCCACAGACGAGGAAGAGCTTTGATGCATCATGTCAGCAAGCGAAGCCGCTCTTCTTCCCGGTGAAACATTTGTCGGTGCTCCAAATCCCAAGTACTATTCGAAGACAGCAAACGATAAAATGAATTTATCCAAATCCAAATATTAATAAAAATCTAACGCCTCCAATAGACACGTGGAAACGAAATATCGGACATTTACCTTTTCGTTTTTTCTTCTACTAATTAACCTATCTAATCCGTTATATGCGCCAGATGCGACGAAAAGAACATTAGTTGTATCGACTTGAACGGTTTCACCGCGTAACTTTCTAGGAGAGTTTCGCTCAGGAACGTTTACAATGGTGCCTTCCAACATCTTAAGAATAATTTTTAGGCATAATTAGAAACAAATACAATAATTGATGAAAATAAAGCGATTTACATGTATTAATTATTCATATCTATACCTTCAACATCCCTTGCTGGACACCTTCACCTCCAACATCGCGAAGTTGATGAATTCCAGGTACAGCTCCAATCTTGTCTACTTCATCGAGAAAAACGATACCTAAGCCATAAATAAAATCATGATGAAGTTTTTATTTGAAAAATATGAACCCCAGATAACTATACTAACCCATTTGTGCTCTTTCAATATTATAATTAGCATCTTGCAATAACTTGGCAATAACACTTTCAATATCTTCGCCAACGTAACCAGCTTGAGTCAAAGTGGTACAATCACAAATCGCAAAAGGAACGTCCAAACATTTAGCAACTGTCTGAGCGAGTAATGTTTTCCCTAAAGAAATGAAATATTGTAATTGTTTGAAATTAGTATAATTCTACATGAGTAAAACTTTGACTTACCAGATCCAGTAGGTCCCAACAATAAAATATTACTTTTTTCTAATTGTAATTCATGGCTATTAGAATCTAATATGTCACTGCCAGCAGCATTATTTAAACCTGCATTAGCGCTATTTTGCTGATTACGGGTTTCTGGATTTGACTGGAATCCAAGCCCTCCTTGATTTGATCCATGATTATAACCGTTGACATGAAGAAAATCTAAATGAAAAATACTCAATAACTCGTTCATTTTGATTTCGAATTCACCTCTTACCTCTATGGATAAACGAAAATTGAGATCCATTCTCCATAAGCGCCACGTCTTGCTTACTGTTATTGGAAGTTTGGGATAAATTATTATGAATTCGTTTGTAATGGTTGTACACAGCAACTGATAAAACTTTTTTGGCATGCTCTTGACCGACAACATGCTTATTCAAATATGAATATATCTGAAAACAAGTAGGCACTTAGAACTTCATTCTCGATTAATGATTATGAAATTTCTGCGGTATACCTTTTTCGGTGGAGGCGGTGGCTTTCGAACAAAAGAATTTCTATGTTCATCCTTCGTTTGTTCTTTCATCGTTTTTTTTGTATCAAGTTCTGACAAAACAACAAAGAAATGGAGACACTTTTCACATTTTACAAATCTAGTCGAAGCTATAAAAAAAATACACACGTAGGTTTTTTTGAAGAATTATTTCATAACAATGACGAAACACAATACGTACAAACAAACGTCTCCACATGAGTACAAGGATCGCCGCATTTTGGACAAGACAGGTGATTATTTCCACCGTCCTTTCCTTTACCACTACCTTTGCCCACAGTTCCATCAGTACTTCCTGCAGATGCAGTGTTATTTTTATCGCCTCCTTTATCAACAGAATCGCCATCTTTACTACTGCACGAAACAGAAGCAGAGGTTGATATTTTGAGAACGGAAATTTTTGAGCTAAATGTTCTCAAACTTGAACGTGTCATAGGAGATAGACATATTTGATAAGGATGACCATTGCAACACATTACTCCAACTATAAACCACATACGTACAGTTGATTAGTATAAATAGAATATGGCAAAGTTGAAATACACGAAATACTTACCATAGTAAGATTTTGAGAATGCATTCGCGGATAAATATTTTCCAAAATTAGAAACTAATGCACAATGAACGGTTCTCATCTTTTTTCTACTTATCTCAAACTGAAGACCATTCAATCTATAATAATTTTAAGTTGAATATTTCTTGGGAGTAGAATATTACAATACTGTACTTTACTTACCAAATGTTTATATCACAGTATGCTGAACAAATGATTCAAGACAATTACATTCAACTACAACATAAACGAAAATTTTTTCGAAACTATAAACAAAAATAGAAAATTTGCCAACTAAGGAAGGTCATGAATTATCTAAGAAAAAAATTCAGCCAATAAAAAAGTGTTTTATCAACAGCTGATAGTTAAATAATGTCATTTAAACGAGGTAATGTAATATAACTAAACAACTTCATAAACGTAAAAATGCTTCTTCATGCAATAATGAAATTTTGGTAAGTCAACGTTTCTAAACGTGAAAATTTAGAAGTTCATCAATTTTAATGTAATACTTATACCCACACAAGTGCAATGTAGAAATTTTATAAGGTGATTCGAAATGAAATGGAAACTAAGTGTTTAACGTATAACACTACATTGATCACTATTACGAAGCACCTCTTACAATCTAATTTATAAATTATTTTTACAAATTCTACCTCATAAGTTTAAATTATGAAATATGGTAATCACTAAAAAAGCTTTAATTGGAATAGGAGAGAGAGAGAGAACCGAGAACGTAGAGGATAAAACATAGTCCACATAGAAGAGTTGAAAACACCAATCAAATCACGTAATCACTTGTATTTCGCAAGCTCATCAGCGTATTCCAAAGTATTTGTGAACCGGGTTATTTGAATTTGAATTTGAAAAACGTGACCGTGAGTACTCTCCCGTCACCCTTCTTCTTTTTCATCTATCCTTGCCCCTTCTCCAATGATCACGTATCACGTTTCTATTTTTTTTGACTTTTCGTTTTTTTTGCAACTCCATTTCAGCTGACAACAATGCAAAAATCTGAATCATGAAAATAATCTTCAAGTAGTTTCTCTTATGAAAATTTCGATAACACGCTACTGTATTTTTATTTTAGGAATTAGTTTTTCTATTACGTTTGTTCGAATTGCGAGTTACAAACGTAGTAGCGGATTATGAATTCGACGATAGTGATCATAAGAAACATGTCTGGAATTGTGATGTGAAATCCCTTGGTTGATTTCAACTTCATCGAAGTGATAAGTATAGTAATCTTTATCAGTGAGTTATGTGAAATCCGTGTTACTTTTTTACCTAAGAGTAAACTATTTCAAAGAATTACACTCTTAATATGTACACGGTGAGTGTATTATTTTAACTGTTCATCACTTTCACTATCAGCATGAAGAAATTATTTGGGAAAATCGATTCGAAAAGTGACAGTAATGCTAAGGATTTGGGTAATTGTGTTGGAAAATCATTTGTGGTTGGAAGGATGACGGTCGTTGTGGAAGAAGTTATAGCAGAAGGTATAGTATATTTTGATCGGATACGCTTTTCGTTGATATCAATGCGAATGTATTTAACGTTGATTTTTGTCATGTTGAATATTTTATTATCTACAGGAGGGTTTGCAGTTGTTTTTCTTGTGAAAGCAAACAATGGGAAAAGATACGCGTTGAAGAGATTATTCGTTAATAACCCTTCCGATTTGAATATCGCGAAACGAGAAATTCAAATAGTTGTAAGTTAATTTCTTGAAAATTTGCCATATTTACTTCCAACTTGTAATACGATTATGTTTTCATTCAACAGAGTAATCTTAACGGACATAAAAATATGATAGGCTACGTTGACTCGAGTATTGTCAGTCAAGGTAATGATGTATACGAAGTATTAATGTTGATGCCTTACTGCAGGAATCATGTCCTTAGTATGATGAATTCAAGGTACTCGAATACATTATTATTCTAAGCATGTTTTCTATCACATGCGTGATTTTGATTACCATCTGATGATTTTAGACTTCAATCTGGATTCAGTGAAAAGGAAGTCCTGCATATTTTCTGTGATATTTGCGAAGCTGTGTCGAGATTACATCATTGTCAAACTCCTATTATTCATAGGGATTTAAAGGTCTGCATTTGTTTGTAGTCATTTCATGGCCGATTTTGATTTATTCATAGAAAAAATTTCCGATTTCAGGTAGAAAATATTTTGTTAGCTGAAAGCGGTGATTATGTATTGTGTGATTTTGGCTCCGCTACCGGTCGTATTCTCGATCCAGTGAAGAATGGTGTAACTAGCGTGCAAGAAGAAATCGAAAAATATACCACTTTATCTTATAGATCTCCTGAAATGGTGGACCTTTATTCAGGAAAACCAATTACTACCAAAGCAGATATATGGGTGATTATTTTGAGTCCTTGACGTCATTTATTGATCCACGAGTGGAGTAAATTGATGCATTTATTTATGTGAGTAATTTTAACCATGTCATTTGCAGGCATTAGGTTGTTTGTTGTATAAGCTGTGTTTTTTTACGTTACCATTTGGAGAAAGTACTTTAGCAATTCAAAGTGGACAATTTACAATCCCTGAAAATTCGAAATATTCGAATAAGTTGCATGCTTTAATGAGTAAGTTTTTATTACCACGGTTGTCATGTTATGGCGGATGTCATTTATTCAATTTTATGCTTGTTCACAGAATATATGTTGGAAGTTGATCCTGATAAAAGACCGGATATATTTCAAACTTCGTATTTCGCGTTTTCAATCATTGGCAAGCCATGCCCCGTCAAAAACTTGAATGTAAGTACGGTACTTTGTTAATTTTTCATATCTCGATATATCGATCTTTTCTTGATACATGAACTCAACACATTTAATTTGAATTTTTATCTAAATCTGTACTTGAAATTATAGTGTGTCATATCAAAATCAAGTATCAATTTTTATCGAAATTTGTCGTCGAAAATTTCCCTTTTACATTGTAAACCCACTTAAAATTTTCTCTCTTTGTAGAAGTCTGCAGTTCCTAACGTAGAAGAATTAATAACAATGTTAAGCTGCGATAGAAAGCAACAACCGCCGATTAAAACAGCACCATCTAAACCTCAACTTTGTAACGTAGTTCCTTCGGAGTCGTTTTGTAGTACAAGCGTCACTCCCCGACAACGACCAAAGCCAATGAATTCAACGATTACCACGGTCGCGTTAGGATCATCTCCGGTGCTAAAACGAGCTTTATTCCCAAATTCGTCAATTCAGCAAGTTTCACAATCTCCAGAAGTAGCATGTTCCTTCGTAAACCAACCCAGTACAAATTTAGAATGTACAGATACTCGTTTTTCGTCGACTGATCATACTCAGAAACCTTTCTCGGTTACGCCTCCGGTGGAGGCGGCCTTCGATAATTTATTTCCTTCGAATACAGGTAAATTAGGTAAAATGAAGGCTTCTTTAGTTTATTAATTTGCTTCAATATCGAAGAATTGAAATTGAAAAATACGATAATTGAATATCGAAAAATACAATCCTTTTTATGAATTTTTTTTCAACTTTTACATGAATTATTTTCCAGAATTTGAAGATCCTTTCAGAGAAGAGCCGCAAAGTCTACCTCCTAATACCAGTAACACAACTAAAGTACAAGGTGATATGTACTCTGGACAATCTCCTACTACATCGTCACCTTCCCATAAACATAATATTCATAGGCGAAATGTCAGCGACACTTCAGCGTTTAAAAAGTAATTTTTAGTACCCTTGCATGACGTGTTCCACGTTCATATCATTGATATGTATCTTATCTATATCGTTCGAATGATACGAATGATATTTCAATTTCAACGATTAAATTAAAATCCTTAACAAGGTCAACTAAATTGAGCGTTTGTCGCAGGGTGTATGCAAACGAAATGATTCAATTTCGAAATTCACAAAACGTCTCGTCGAAAATTTCGTCGAAGGATGATTTTGACAGAACGGATAATCAAGACTCGAAACCGTTTTCAACTGCGGTAATATTAAAAGTACTTAATCATTATTTATCCAAGAAACGGATATTTATGAAATATTTTGCCATACAGAATAACAAACGGCTTGGTACGGAATCGAAATCTCTATCAAGTGAAGTAGCATCTTGGAATCCTTTCGAAGAACGTGCGATACATTCAACGAAATCGCATAGTGTTAGTAATGACATATTTATGGCTAAATTTCAAGATAAAAATTTTACTCAGCGGACAGATAGAAGTAAGAATTCTTTCGAGTTTCATCATTAGTAGTATATAGGTCACTTTGGAACACTCCCCGAGTGTCGGCGTAACTTCCCACGGTGGCTAGTGAGAAAGTCGTTCGTCTTGGGCTTCGGTGTTCCAAAGCTCCCGTGATGAGAGAAATTAAAGAAATGTTTGCCCTAACCTAATCTAACCCCTTCCACCCCTCCTTACCCAATAAATAATTTTTTTAAGAACAGTTCTCATTCATTGGGTAAGGAGGGGTGAAGAAAGTTAGGTTAAGTTGAGGCAAAAATTTTTTTAATTTCTCATCACGAGCGCTTTGGGTCACCGAAGCCCGAGAAACACGACTTTCCCACTAGCCACCGCCTGAAGCTACGCCGACACTCGAAGAGTGTTCCGAAGTGACCCATATACTTACTACTTTCATTTTATGAGAAATTTATTTTAAAATATCTAACGTATTTTTGCGTAATATTTTTCCAGACAACTTCGAAAAAAAAATTACGGATAAAAGTAAAGATGCGGAATCCAGTGAAGATCCTTTTGGCTCAGCACCGTTCAGATTACCCGGTAATTACTTACTATGAACATAAACTGTATATAGCATTAGTATTTTACAAGGCTTAATATCATGAAAATCAGTACATAATAGTATTTTATTCGATATCAGTATTGTTTTATTGGCTTAAAGTATTCCTTTAAATTATACTTCAATCAACTTTGTTATCTATTTTAATAAAATTGATCAATTGCAAAATTTTATTATTTGTTTTTTCAATACCTTTTAGGTTCAAAACAATCGAACAATAAACATAAAAAGTCCTCTAGCGCTGGTAAGTGAAGACAACTTGTTCAAATTTTGCTTATTATGTAAAACTTGCGCGAGCGAAATTTTTTATCGGAATATGAATATGAGAGTTCGCATCGTTGTTTTATCGTAATGAATTAATCTAAAGTTGATTCGCAATAATTTGATAGTTCGTGTCATGCGAATGTTTAATTTTTTTGGCGTTTGAGAATTTATTTGAAAATTTGAACAAAATTTTTCGCGTATTTTTTTTTAGTATTTTTATGCTTACAATTCTTTTGGCATTATGTACTAATTTATTGAAAAATATTTAAATATTTTCAAATTAGTAATTTGAAATGGTTGCAAAAATTCTGATTTATATTTTTTTATTTTTACAAAATTTTACTGTAATATTATGCTTCATTATGAAGGGTAAAATAAGAAGAAAAAAACTATGTGTGATATCTCAGCAATAATTATGGAGTGTTTTAATATATCCATTTCTTTTTTTTTTTTTTTTGGTACAGATTACACTAGCTCTTTGGAAAAGTGGAAGAAATACTTCATAGAAAATAACATAAAAGTAGATGATTTAAATTTAGAAATCGGGACCGATAGTGAAATAGAGTGGTACAATGAAATTCCTCCTTCGGAATTAGTCGTTGCTCCTTCAACATCTCCGTTTGTTCACGCACCATCTGAAGACAGATCGAAATATGAAAAATTACCGAGCAATTTAGATGACGTTTCTTCTGATGATAATATCGATGGTAAATTATTCATAAATTAATCTAGATAAAAGTAAATCGTTGTTTATGCATTGACGTTTTTATTTTTCAGAGCAAGCAGATGGAGATAATTCACAGAAGCGGATTTTATACAACAAGCGCATTTCGCGTCGTAAGCCAAAAGGAAGAAGCGACGCTAAAGGAAAAAATTCTAGTGAAAAGGTTATCAAGAAATCAGACTCCAACGATTCAATAGGTTCAGCGAGTGATTTACGAGCCAGACAAGAACAGGAAGAGGAAATAGACGACAAAGAGGACAGCGAAACGATGACAGTAAATGATAGCGTTTTAACCTGTGGTTCATCGGCTTATCATGCCGAATGCGAAAGTATGGCTAGGGAAGAGTTACCGTCATCTAGAAGATATCCTAGAATGGCAAATTTACCCGAAAATAAAGAACTCGATACTTTATTTGTCGGTCATTCGTACGGCGACAAGCCGCTGTTGGCTGATGATGAATTAGATAAAGGAGATACAATATCTCCGGCGCCGCTTATCGATATGAACGACGAACAAAAAGAGCTTAAAGAAGATGTATTTTCATTGGCGCCGTTTGGTAAAAGTCGCAGGAAAGTTAAAGATACTAGTCAAGCTGATTTACTCATTACCATGTCACCCAACATAGCCGAAGGTTCTTTGGTGGATTTAGGTGATAATAAACTTTACTCGTTTAATAAACGCGACAATGATACGTCTTATATAGAATTTGATTCAACATATCAGACCGTCAACAAAGATAGTTTCGAATCGACGGCTGCTTTTATACAAGGTGTCGATACGGTTGCCGATAATAACCCGTTTAGCGCGTCTTTCAATCCACCTCTTACGTGTAACGCTGATGGTGAAAAAACGCGGTTCGATAAAACGAAAGAAGATTTGTTCGGAGCTGTTCCTTTCGCCCGTATGGCTGTGTCTGTTACTAATTCATCCGGCAGTCAGAAACAAGTAGATGATTTTATTAACTTTTCCACCGAAATCGCTGGCACCGAGAACGCAACCACTGCTAATAACGTTTATTATACGACCAACGCAAATACCTACTGTACGCCAACCACAACTACTAACGATGTGGAATATAGCGCCGGTATAAATAATATGAGCTTCGAAGATCACATCAACGATGGTGCCGATTTCAGCGAATCGTCTTCATTTTCCAAAGTGAAACCAGACAATTCTATGGAATGCAGTCAGGCTTTTTTTTTCCAGTCAAATAAAAGCAATAATCCGTTTTTTTAATGTGTAAACAACGTATGTATAATTGAGATTTTTGTTTTTTTATATTCCGTATTTTTTGTTTACTTCATCGAGTCCTTTAACGTAGGTTCTAACCATTGATCTTTTCGTCATCATCGCCGTTTTCGTTTCATTTTTAGTGTATTTTTCTTTACTTTTTCTTTTTTGTTATTTATTGTATCGATAAAGAATTCCATTAGGTTTATCTATGGTGTTGCTTTGTATAATATCTAGATGTTTTTAAATTTATGTTTCATTTTGTAAGCGTGAGTTTTTGCTTATCAAATTTCATCCGATGGGCGTGAAAACTCTTGAAAGAAGAAATACTTTTGTGCATATATTTTCCTTATGCGTCTTGTTTCTTTTAATCGTCACTATAGTTGAATATCGAAAATAATTTTCATTTCAAAAAAAAAGTACTTGTATAGCCATTATGCATTATTCATCATCTTATGAATACTATGTTAACCCA
Organism: Maconellicoccus hirsutus; assembly: GCA_003261595.1. Taxonomy (NCBI): domain Eukaryota; kingdom Metazoa; phylum Arthropoda; class Insecta; order Hemiptera; family Pseudococcidae; genus Maconellicoccus; species Maconellicoccus hirsutus. The sequence goes on along the minus strand of QBDW01005273.1, from coordinate 14,242 downwards.
TCAAATCATGTACGTATGAATTCTGTTTGAAACCGTCGAGTATTTTGTTTTTCGTTTTTGAAAGATTTCATTTTTCTTGTGAAAGTTGAATCATTATATCCAAGTTTTTTTAATGGTCAAGACGTCGAGTAGGTACGAGTTTCATTTCATTTGATTAATTTGTTTACTGTAAAAAATCTAATTAGGATTTTCATGAAGCACAAAGCCGTTGGTTTCCTTTTTCCCGACAGTACTACAAAAATATGTAGAAAAGCGTGTGAATATACGAAAATAAAATATATAATTTATTTTTAATATTAATACTAACCAATACGTGTTATCTGTTTAAGTGTGTACCTAACTACCTACGTTTTGTTTTACATTATTCAGAGTATTATGTTTAGAAAAAGTTCATTTCGTATGGAAATGAAGTTGTGATGGAATCGTTGGCTAATTTCTAATGAAAAGTATTGTTACAAATTTTATATTGAACCCCCTCTCATTAATGAAAGCTTTAATCTGTTTAGTTTACCGAATTATATTTGTGATTTGTTATAGGCATTGTTATATATTTTAATACTTGTAGCGCTTTACTTTACTTTTTTAATGTGTACGTTGTAATTGGCGTGTTTTCAATGAGGCTTGTCTTTTTTCTTTCTCTCGGGTATTACTTTTTTTTTGTTATATTCAAATTGGACTTGTGATTTAATTGTTATTATCTGTTTGTGTTTATGTAACGAATAGGTACGCCGCATTATCACACGCGGTGTTAGTATACTTCACTTGTAAGCAAATATAGCATTTACGGTTTTCCAAAATTGGTGTTATGGTGGGTTAATTTTTACTCGAAAGTATTATATCATATTATATCCATTGATAAGCATTTTATTCGATTGCATTCATTTATTTTTATTGAAGTGAAACAGAAATATGCATGTATAACTGTGAATATATAGCATGTAGTATATGCGTTGAGTATTTTATCATCTCAGTGTAGTTTTAGAGTTATATGCGTAGGTAATTTTGTTTTAGCTCTGTAGTCTCTTGCAGTATTGATCTATGACTGTAATAAAATATTATTTTACAAGTTGTTAACATGGATTACTATTATTTCGCGGAGTTATTCAATATCTTGAGATTGTACCGTGTTGACGAAGAATCTTAAAATAACATTCTCGAAGATATTCCCAAGCGGTGTGTCGCTTCAACTTCAAGACAATAAGTACAAAAATAAAATAAAAATAATAAATTATCCGTAAACTATCGATAATGATTTTCACATGAACAAAATCTTAATAATAAATTAACCTAATGGTAAAATTCTTTAAAAATATTAATTTGTCACTGCTTCGCCGTTTTGAATTTTCGTGCCACTATCTCCGTTTCGAGTTGATGATTGTGGGGTTGATTTTGCTTCGTTATTGATAGTTTTTTTTTTCTTATTGGCAACTTTGCTTGATAACGGAGTGATCGATGGTTTGGATTCAATCGCAGGATTTGATGGCTGTAACATCAATAAGAAATATCCTCGTATTATTTCGCATTGAGTAAATTTATGTAGAATGCTTTGTTTATGAGTTTTTTCACATACTTGTACAAAACTTATAAACATGCTAAGTCAGTAAACTCATAAAGACTTATTACAAGTTACTATCAGCTATTTTACGAAATTTCATCAAGTAGCTGAAAAACTTTAACCTCTGGGATCGGAGAAAATGAATTCAACGTCGTTATTACTATACTTTAAAAACATTATTGCAAAATGCTAGAGAAGAAAGTTTTTTAAATCACATTTGCATATCTAAATAACAATATTTAAAACAAGGTGCACTGGTATATTCAATGAAACGTTAATTAAAATATTCTTATGTACATCGTGAAGTAAATTCTAGCACCAAAATGATTCATTTCGAATGAGTGAATTTGCTGAAGAAATAAGGTTCAATGGAACGAAACTAAGTATTCAGTGTAATTACCTAATCGATCAAAGAAGTTCTACAAACATATTTCCTTAAATTCTTTGTAAATGTAATAATTATAAGTTAAACCTGGACGATGGTTATCTAGTTCTAACCAAACATACAAAATTATATCAATTAGGCATAAAGAATTATAATAATATAAAAAACTGTATAAAACAGTATTCTAAGTAGGATTCTATATCTATCGTTGGTTTTTAAATTTCAGAAGTAATAAGTAAGTATGTAAATTGATAAATCGAGAGATTTATTACAAATTTATGATCTGTATTCTAATGGTAGAGAATCGTCATTTGTTAATTGAGCTAAATCTTGGTACTTCTGAAATAAAAATATAAATAACCAGAAATCAAATCTGGTGACCGTTGATTCGGATACATATTCTGTATTTTCTACATTGCTGCATTGCCAGGCATCATTATTCGTCAATAAAGTTTGGGGTATCTGCAACGATAAATTGTCTGACCTCGAAAACGTATTGTATTCTACCTAACGAAGAAATTTCAACCGAACTGTAGAATACTTTTGCGAGCTTCCTTTAATTTTTTATTTTATTTTAATAGTGTCTGGTTGGAAACATTTTTTCAGAATGTAGGTAATAGGTATGTAATATGTATGTATTTGTGAAAGACAGACAGGAGGTTTATGTACGTCTCATTTGAAATGAACAAATTTTCAATCAACGATATTTTTTCCAAAATGGGGCTCGTTTCATACAATGCAATTTTGAAATTACCTATTTTTTTCAAGTAGGGGGTAATTAAATGCTACTTGGTTATTTAGCTTTCTTCATTTATTTTCGATCCATTCGATAATCGGTAACCTGATTATTAGTGATCTGGTCTTTCTTTTAACATCATGAATAAGTGATGAAAAAACATGTACCTATCTACTACCTACCTACAGTAAATAATAGTAATTGTAGATATAGGTAGTAAATAATTCAGCGAGTACTAACTTTCAACAGTGAAATAAATTTATCGAAAATTTCATTTATCGCAGTTCTTAAGACTTCAGCTTGACGTTTAATTCCACTAGGAGTCAATTCTAATTTCTGGAGAAAAATACACAATGTACTTCAGTAAAAAATTGAATTCGAAAGTTCTTTTATGACTTTAAAAACACGAAAAATACCTGTACGTATTCGCTGAATAAACCAATAGCGTAAGTGATATATTCTTTTGCGTGTTTTGGGATATTATAAGTGGTATAGGCGGTAAAATTGGCGACATGTACAAATCTCCTAGCTCCTTCTCTGGATAACATTACAATGAGTTGTTCTAGATTTTGTGGCGGCGCTTGATTCTCTGGTTCATCTTGGCTCAAATGTGACCATAAATCTTTCATCTTTTGAGCGAAAGCTTTAGGATCTTTAGCGAGCTATTTGTACAAAAATGAAAAATAATATTTAAATATTTTCTAAATCTGATTGAAAATAACGACATTTAAACTAAAAGCGATAAAAATGAACTAACCAAATCAACCAATTGTACGAGTACATTTATTACATTAGCTCCTTGTTTTTTCAATTCTCTAGCTTCATACAAAGTACGTTGAGTTAATCTGCGTTTTAAAGTTCGCGAAAACTTATTTACGTGTCGAATAGTTCGTTGCGTTGGATTCTGTGGCTCGGGTGACACTGAAAAATCATAATACTCAGTTTATTTATCTCGTTTTCAATCAGTCTACAGACAAGTCTGGAATATTTTAATAATACAAACGAATTTGTTGAAGTAAATGAAATTTTTTTTATTTATTTTAATCCTAAACTGAGTTGAACAGACCTTTTTTTAATTGCTTCTCAAACCCACTACGTAATCTTTCGTTACTTTTTGTTTTGTTTTGTTTTATTGGTTTATGATACGATGCACGGTGTAACATCTTCGATGTAATGCTCGGACGTTATTATTACATCTTAATTACGTCAATTATTCGTCGTGTGGATTTGAACGTCATGAGGAGTGTTATCTTCTCATGCTTTATTTTTTATCATAATTTTAAAATTTTTACTTTGAAAGCGCGGTTATTATTACAAAGAACTAAAATTAAAACGTAATAAAAATTCCAATGCACAAAAAAGAGGGAGAAAATGTTATCTTATGTGGATATGAAATGACAAATAAAGATCTTTCCAATATCTTACTTGAGCGAAGTTCATTTTCGATTTTCTCGTACCTCTACCTACCTATCTATACATCTTAGGTGAATAAGATTAGTATACGATTCATTCATACTTGATTATTAATTCAATAAAATAAACGTTTCTATTCAGCATTTGTTTTCTTTTTTTGAAAAATTTCAATTTAGATTTCATTTTGTTTGAAATATAAAAACAATGTATTTATTTTTCATGCAGGATATTCAAAATACGAGTACCTAACTAAGTTTTGTGGAAAAGAACTATGAAATATATGCTACCTCTACCTACATTATTCGAAAATAGATAAACGCATACCCCGAACCCCGTCTTCCTACTTCGTTATCGTTTTAAAATAATTCAACAACTCAATAAATAAAAAAAAAAGAATTGGAAACACGTAAATTAACGACTTGCTAATTTCTATGCAGTACAATTTTATTTGGTACCTGGTATTGGAGTCGATGGTCCCGTACTGCCTGCAGAGTCGTTTGGTAACTCGGGCAGATATTTGTTGACATATCCATCAGCAACGGTCAATGCATTATCCAGGGATTCAGCTGCGAAACTACTGTAGCTAATTGCTCTTTGAATTCCAATTTCTTTTACGGAATCAGCGCGTCTTAAAACTGGCTCCATGACGGTGGAAACGTACTCTTTAGTCGCAATGTAAATCTAAAATACACGAGACGCAAAAACCATAGAAGTATCTCTATTGAAACGTGTAATCTAATATCACCTTTTACGTTCGCGGAATTGAATTAAAACGCGGTTTAATCGATTCGAAAAATTTAGACGTAATCTTTTTCACCATCAACATGTGAAAAATAAAATAAATAAATTTAAAAGAGGTAAAAATCATCGAAAAACTTCCAATAGCTGATAATTATTCACTTTTATCAAGATAGGAATTCGATTCCTAGTATGAATAAATAATATGTAAATGATACGAACATTTTTTTTTATTCTTTATCAGTTCACCGTTAACGTAAGTAAATTGTACAAGAAACGCATTTCGCAAACAACGCTGTATTAATTTGAATCGTAGTATACCTATATTTTTCTTACGTTAGGCTAAACATGAAAATTTTTTATTTAAAATCAACAAGTAATACGTATTTGTGATTACGTACGCCACGAAGGCTTAAATACGTATAATTACACGAAGCAAGTGTGCAAAATGACTTTGTTGCAATTTTCATTACGGTAGGTATTCATTTTATGTCGCATTAAGTAAACTGACATGACTTCTGTTGGTAAAAAAGATAATTTCTAAATAATTAAATTCCTGTCAAATATCAACAATAAATTTTGTAATTTAATCAATCATAAAATTTAGATGTTTCGCCAAAAACTTTCTTTGATAAAGCACGAAAAAATGTCGAAATACATTTAACACAATTTAAGGAAGTGGTATTTTCTGAGAAACTCAACTTTGATCTCAGGTGTATGTTGAACTAAAAGGAATGTTGAAACAAGTATTATCTATACTTTTTTCCAATTAATCAGTAAAACATAATTTTAACGCGAATAACAATTAAATGTAGTGGCAAACCTGATGGTTAAAGTACGAATATCTAGGTAGATGTACCTACTCGTATGTTCAGATCTTCTCACGAAGAATGTTTTATTAAAAATGATAATGATAAAAGAAAATCAGGTATTGAAATTTACCATTTTTGATATGGTATAGTTTACAAGCGCATATAACAAAGTAAAACGAAATTTATAATGAGTTCTAGATTTCTGTTTTCATTTAATTTCGCTAGAATAATACTGTTTTGTTGAACATGAAATAATTCCAAATTACCTTATCGGGTTCTGACTTGATCATAGGTACAGCTTCTTCCATCATATCCAATGACTTACACAATATCTCGTCGATTAAATGAATAGGCCCGTCCAAAAGCACTATTCCTGGTTTTGTCAAGTCGATTGCAATGGTTACTGTAGCTTCTGCAGTTCCAAGACTCCATTCTATCAAACGATTTGATTTCTACACAATTTCAAAAAAATCTTTATTCTCATGGGTAATGTTAAAATGATGAACTTACAATGCTAAAAAAACATTTCAGCTTTATTTCAGAAAATATCTGTCTTAAAATTATGTGAAGTTCATTTAACACGCGGGCTACTCATAGCAGTGAATCAAAAGCACCGAAAAGTTCGGAAAATTGTTATAAAATTTCTTCTCGATATATTCAATGGTTATTTATAAATGTGAAAAATACGAATTAGGAATTATGTGTATTAATATTACACAATTTGAGATTTCAGTTTTTTTTATAATAAGAGTAGGTATGTACCTACTACCTACTACTTACCAAAAATTATCAGCGAATGGGAATGGTTAAACAAAGCTCTTAGTCTCATGCTTATGTAAACTTACACCCATTAAATCTTTTGGTCACCATAATCAGAAATAGAGTAATTAGTACCATACCCAACGTTACACTTCTATCGTCTACGTTCATTTCGCAATTCGGTAATACTGAATGAATTGCCTACATAAGAAATGGAAGGTAAAAATGAAATTGATACAGAGTACGCGTTACGTGATCGACAATACGTATATTAAATAAATTACCGTTTTTCTATTTTCAACATATTTGAAAACGGTGAATTCACTTTTTATTTAATTTGAATAAGGAATTCTAAATTTCTTTTTATGGTAAGTTGATTGAATTTTCAAAAAAAAAAAGTAAAAATACCGATTCTATTAAAATTAATCTTGATAAACATTTTAGCGAAAGAAAATCAAGAAAAAATCTATTTGTTAAAATAACAAACGGAATACGAGGTTTTGTAATGATACCCACACTTTTTTGTTTTTCTCAAAAAGATAACATATGCTCAGATTTTTCATTTTGTCATTTATCAAAGCTTATTCACCGACCTTCATTTTCTTAACAACTTCCAAAACCTATTTCTACTTTTCATTTACTTCATGTGAAATTTATAAAACTGTAAAGTGTAAAATAAGAAATTTCAAACTTTATAAAATTAAGATGAATAACTTTTGAAAAGAAAACAGCTCGTGTATCTTTACAGGTAAGTACGTAGTAGGTACGTAGGTAGGTACTAGGTATACGCATTTACTAGAAGGGTTATTTTTTGAATTTTTCGTGGATATTTTATTTTTTAAATTATTTCATTCTAATAGGTACGCATTGATAAAAAATAGCAGATTTATATATACAATTCTGAAGGTCATATAGGTATAAAAAAAGAACAGTGATTCATGAATCAAAGTGTAGAAAATGTACTATTATAGCGGTCATTTTTGTATTGATAACCCGAGAACAAAACCTTGATTACTACAGGAATTTTATTTTCTGACAAATTCTGGCGATGAAGTTTCAAGTAGATAGGTAGTTAGGCACATGCGAATTAAGGATTAAACATACAAATTTATGTAATAAAATATTTTTACATTTTACTGTTTGAAATTTTAAATAGTAGTGGCGTAACAAAACTTCAGTCAAGTTAGCAATAAATGTAAATCGAATGATAATCATTCATAAGTAGATATTAAATATCAAAAAAGATAATCTAAATTATTTGTTGTGGTAAAATAGTACCATAATCTTATGATGTGGAAAATTTATAGATACCTAATTAAACTAAGTTTGAATATTTTTGTATGACAGACAGTGTGAGCGATAATGTCCTGAAGCGATTTTTTTGGTCAATTTTTCAATGCTTTTTCATCAAATTAATTTCACATTTTAGCGAAAACTTTTTTCGTCTTTCATTTTTTTAAGTTTCAAATTTAAATAACTATCGTCCTATTGAAAAAATTCTGGCACTAGCACTCATCACTTAGGTAATTCGTAAAGACACAAAGGTCAAAAGAATCATGTATCTGTTCTAGAAAACATTTTCATGACTCATGACATACAAAACCATACGAGATATTGGATTGAAGATTTTTTTAGTTGGCTTATGAAAACAATACCACATAAAGTATGGTAAAAAATAAATTCAATGAATGAAATTTTCTCCGAAAAAAATACAGATAGAAATTAAAATTAAATTATAACAAATCCTGAAAATTGTTGTGGGCATTTTGTTTCATCAGTGGGTCGAAGTACCTATGTAGATCTACAGCTTATTTAGATTTCCAAATTGTCATTCAAAAATCATTACAAATCAAACTTTTAATCAATGTTTCAATGACTTCATAATTCATATTTCTCAATGATGTTTCTCTCGTAAGTAGGTATTAAGGTTACCTCCTACATCCTTTTCGTAATTTTTTTTGCTCCAATACTGAGTTTAAATGTTTGATGTAGCATCTTCGTTTACCTACATAATATATCACATTTTTTGTCGATAAAAACATTTGTTAGTAAGATAACTACACCGAACTTTGCACATTATCGATTATTATAGACAATGGTAAAACGGTAATTGACCGTATTTTTAAATAATAATTAATATAACTAAATAGAACGATATAGTAAATCACGTTATGAAGCAATAAGGTTACGAGCTGAATTTATTACACTTTTGCTTTGATATTACGAGCTAATTAAAAACGATCAAAAATCTATGTTGTGCTTAACCTTTGAATTATTTACATCATAATCAACAAATAGGCTTTCTTGTCCATGTGATGGATGAATGAAACCAAGATGTTGGACTTTTCGCATTGAAAGTACAAGGTAATATAAAAGTGGTGAAAAATTTTGTAAAGTATCAAGTAGATATTTCTACTTGAAAAATTGTATATTTGTATAAATAATATCCAAAGACATTATCAATACGCTCTATCGACAACTTACAACGTGATGGCATTGAGAATAATGGTTTAAATTCTATTGTAATACGATCTTATTCTTGTAGATATTCATACTACGTACCATAATTTTAAGTAAAAATCCGAGAATTTATGCTCACAAAGTAAATCTCATCAATGTCCCTCTACATTTTCAATATTCTTTTATCAAAATAGGTACCTATGCGTATTTAGAAACAATTACAGGAAACACTATTTAGTATGCAAAAGTGTTTAAGTAAGTACATGACATTTGAGAAAATAATGCCAGTATACTTACTCAACTTGATGAAAAAAATACATCGAATACATGTAATCTTTCAACATTTGCTTTCTGGATTTAAAAATTTATTGCTAATTGCGATAGAAATGAAACGTTTGTGAATGAAATCTCATGCATGTTATATTTCAGTTAAAAAATTAAGAAAGAAATTTGTTGAACATACCTTCACTTTAACGTAGATATTCGTTGCCTTATTTAAGCTTGATTTGATAATCGGCAAATTGGAAATTCGTTGAACAGCCACCAGTTGCGGTAACGTGTACATTTTGACAAATTCGCGAAAATGGCTAAACACAATAAATAAACCGCAATTTTAAAGGCTACTGTTTAATAATCGTTTAAGCGTCGCGAGCGTGATACGAGAATGGTTTCAATGTTATCGAAATTCAAGTTACAGCAGGTCGTTACAATTGTACTATAGTCTTAGCGATTAGAGTTAAAATAGCGGAATAAACTTTAAGCTTTTAGATGTATTGAGTTAATTAACTTTTCAAAAAGTTAGAGAACTTTTCCGTTGGCGAAAAAACGCGCGATTGGATAATTAATAATCGCAGCACGTGAGATGCGGTAAGTCTAGGTAGCAAGTAAGTAATTACTAATTAGGTACGATAGGTAGATATTAGATAAGTGTTTGAAGTAAATGAAGAATATTAAAAATTTTCCATTAATATATTACAATAGCGTTAAAACTGTATCAATGGTAATAACGTCGATATAGAATTTTTTTCTGAACAAATTTTATTTTTATTTTCAAACATACATAGCCTAAGCAGAGGGTATAAATTGATAATCATCACATTAGATAAGCATCTGTTTTCAATTCGAATGAAAATCTCAGGAATTTTAACAATATTTTAAATCGGCATATAAATAATTACGGTACTTATTCTTGGAACAATATCATTTGTAGACACATGAAACTTCAATTCTTTGATCGACAAACGCATACTCAGCAATTTAGGTACCTAATTAGAAGCAGCAGTGACAAACAACCATTTATGTAGGATTTAACGTTTTTTAATTATCAGCATTGTTTCACGCGTGCATAAAACTATGGCTGAAATATGTATGTATTTTATGTATTTTTTGTTGGAACCTATAATCTTTAATTCGAAATAACTTTTTATTTGTTTTATAAGAAGAAACTTTATCTTTTTAGAAAAACAGAGCTGAGACATAAAGATATCTTTGACTTACTAGTATCATAAGTAGATGAATTTTTCTTGTGACGTTATGAGATTCTTACAATCATATATCTTTACCTACACCTAGTACCTACCAACGTAACTTACTACATAAAGTATACCTATTTACTAATTTCTTTCAACATTTTAAGAAAAATTTCGATATGCCTAAGTGATTTTTATTAGATGAGAAGTCATCTTCAAGTTCCAATAACCAATCGAGGACTCAGTTATAAAATAAGTATTACTCAGTTGGTAGCTACTTATTTAAATATTTAACTTATATTCGATATAATTTGAATAAAAAATTCTCACCTCTATGATTAAATGAATTATAGCTAATATGGCAATATACAAAAAGCACAACTATTAACGAAATATCTCTTTTAATCACGTTCAATGATAACTGTACGGTAACCGGCTTTATGAAGGCGGTGTAAAGACGATAATAACGATTTACTGACACCTATACAATCATACACAGCATACACTTGCGTACCTAAGCAATGAATCAAAATCAAACGCTCTGTTTCACGACAAATACTGATAAAATGTTAAAAAATTCAGGCTATTTGTTAAACTTCAATCTTATACGCAAAAAAGAATTTTTTTAATTTCTGCTCGTAAGTCACTTAATTAAGTATGTGCTTACTCATACTGTATTTCTGTTATATGTACGTGGCCTAAAAAATGAAACATGTAATGTTATCATTTACTTATAACGTACAATTACTCACCACAAGTAAAACACTTCGTACATAATCTACCTATACCTACCTAGTACCTATATAAAATCTTTACTTTTCAACTTAATGCAGCGCTAACACGAGTAGAAGTTTAGTTTGTCAGCTTTGTCATATAGTTACTCCTTTCATCTTAGAACCACTTACCCTATCAAATTAATTGTGTACGAGTATTAGAAAATAATTTCGAAGTTACTCTCCGATGATTTCGTTATTTCAGCAATTTAATGTTTTCCTTGATAAATTAGTTATGCAACTAATATTTCATGAAATACCGTCACTACGTTACCACATCGAAGAATCAACGGAACATTTTAAATACAGAACGACAGAGTAGCATGAAAAATCTTGCTTTCTTCGTAATTACCCAATGACTAGTACACAGAAAACAAAAAAATTTACGGTTTTTCTAGATATAATTAGGTAGGTATGTCCCATGTACCTTACAAGTATAAGTAAATATTATTCGATTTTGATTGACTTACCTGTATGCGCAGTTACACAGGATACACACGTAGTATCTACTGCTACTTAATACTTATTTCATTTTTCTTGCATATGACAACCAAAAATGATATAAAGATCTCGATAATTTCATTATTTATTAGTTTTCATTCAAATGAATTAAATCTAAATCACACAATCCCACAACTGCAAAAACTCGTTCATCGCTACCGGCTTCGAATAATATCACTTTGTTTGGTGTATAATTAGTGCTTATATAGTACTTTTTAACTTGCTCTCCATGTTCGGTAGTCATCACTGGACAAAGTAACATATCTTGCGACAAGTTCAAATGTAAATAGGTATTCAAGAAACAATTAAACGTTTTACGTTGACAGTCAAAATTGAAATTATTGACTTTTAATCCTTCACTGTATTTCACTTTATAGTTTGCAACGATACTTTGCTGATTGAAAATTAATTGACATAACTTGTTCTTTCCTTCTGGCTTCATTGAACAAACATAATCAGGACGAGATAACATTGCTGCAATAAAAAGTGTTAAAAGTAATTTGACGAAGGATTGAAAAAATGAACTTGCCTAGCTTTCGGTAGGCATCATAATTATTTTTACTTACGAGCTACGAACCACTTATTAATTAACATTAGAGGTTTTAATAAAATAGCCGGAATAGGACTTAATTCAGCCGATTCCGTTGATGTCCAAAATGACATGAAGAAAATTGGAAAAAAAATAGAAATTGATTTCAACTTCATGGTGAAACACAATGAATAATATCACCTATCAATAATAAACTTTCAACGTGTGCCTACTGCCAACCACTTATTACCATCGAGCATTTTGAGAATTTATATTTTCACGATAAAAACATAAGTTGTTGATTACTAAGTAGTTATACTCGTATTACAGCGTATGACAGGAAACCTATACATCATGTTCATGAATTATATGAAAAAAGAGGAAAACGTTCGACATTTGATAAATGTTTTTTCTTCATTTACATTGAAAAAATTGAGTCAAAAACGCAGTTCATTAATACAAGATGACAAAATGAATTGCGAAAAAAGACTGAACACCTTTGACATTAACTAATAGTAAAATCAACTTTTGTATATCGAAGCAGGTCAATGATGGATAGGGAGCACAATTTCCTTCAATAAAGAAATGTAATTACCTAGTTATAATGACTTAAAAAACGAAAAAATTGAAATAATTTATGCAACAAGAAACTACAAACAATGAAACTTCAACAAAGCGCGTAAATCATGGAAGAGGAAGCTTTTGACGAAACTCTTGTAATCTATCTCGTGATGTCCATAAACAATACAATGATGCAACAGCAAATCCAGTTAAACCACCTAGAGCGCATTTCTTTAAGCCACCTACAATTCAAGTCAAATTTATTAACTTTATTACGGCAGCTTTTTAACGTCAATTAAAGTAACTCACTAGTTGAACGAAATAGTAATCCCGAAGCGGTAGCCGCCGCTAACGTATTCAATTCATCGTCAGTTCTTACGCAACTTAGCAGTACACCAAATGCACTATACATAACAGCTATAACTCCCAATGTGTTTGCTGTAGCTGCTCCACGTTTCATAACATGATTAAGTAATCTAGATGATAAACATCATAAGAACTGGGAAATATGACAAACTCTTGAACGCAATTAAATCAAGGTATCTTACTGCGTGCGTCTAAGTTTTCCTGTTTGACCTAATTGTGTGGTGCTCTTCAATCCATTGTAAAATCCATTGGCGCCACCAATACTCGCTCCAATCATACATGACGTTCCAATCTGAGAAAATGACAAATCAAATCTTTTCCTTTGCTCAGCAGCTCCGTCCGGTAGGATGAATTCAGGTTGACTAGTTTGTGGTAAGTAAACGGGATCATAATTAAGATATGGCGATAGATTAGCAATCTGTTGTCGTGAAGGTGTTCCTAAATACCAGACATACAATTCAATGAAAATTAATTCAGACAATTGAAATTGAAATGAAGAAAGTGTGCAGTTTCAACACATGAAAAACTTCAACAAAAGTAATACTCGTATTATGAAAAGTTTTCCTCACCAGCTGGGATAACGTTAATGTCCTTATCGTATGTAATATCCATTGAAGTTGATTTCCGCAGCATATATCCAAATAATTTTCACATTTCAAATGGAAAAACCGAAATAAAATTGATTCATCTCATTTCGTCCTCGCTGCTCACTAAAATTTTATCTTAAGCCGGCTATACACTAGGTGCGATGCGTGCGAATCATGCACGAATTGAGTGAATTGGGACTGGCAAGAATCTGTTGGAGCGCTAATGCGCTAACCTTTCGTCAACATTAAAAATCCTTATCGGCGCGCATCCATTTACACTTTAGGTGTATGCTTTTCACATACTCGGAGTAACTCTTCGACTTTCAATAAAGAACTTGGGTTCGATGTCATTTGATCGGTACGTTAAAATTTCGGCACGCCAAAACATCTGTATCAAAGCAAAGCCCCATCCCCCATTTTGACAGTACGTCATTTTATCGGTAAGACAAATTAACGATATCGAAACAAAAACAAATACATCGATACGTCAAAAAGTCGGTACCTGTATCACTTCTTTGGCTATTCTTTACCATTGCGCCATGTGGGAGAGAAATGCGAATGCCATGTCCCGAGACTAGACCTTAAAGTCCACTACTTT
>QBDW01005272.1:0-19438 GCA_003261595.1 Maconellicoccus hirsutus | reverse complement strand
TGATAGCAGAAGGTAAGTAGGCTATGTTGATACCTTAATATAAATTACCCATTAAACCAAAAAAAAAAAGAAAAAACGTAGACACACTTGCACATTCACCAATATGCGCCGAAACATGCTTAAATTATGTAAGATACCTTAATTCACATATCATGCATCTCATACCAAGAAATATCAGAAATCGATAATTACAAGTAAAGCACCAGTAATTACAAGTAATTTAGAGGTAATTTACTAGTTAATACTGGTAATTTACAGGTGAATACAGGTAGTTTACTGGTAAATACAGGTAATTGACCGGTAAACACCAATAATTTACTGGTAAATACAGGTAATTGACTGGTAAATACACGTAATTTCAAGTAAATTACCCGTATTTACCAGTAAATTATTTGTATTTACCAGTATGTTACCCGTATTTACCAGTATGTTACCCGTATTTACCAGTAAATTACCCGTATTTACCAGTAAGTTACCCGTATTTACCAGTAAGGCACCTGTATTTACCTGAAATTTACTGGTAAATACGGGTAATTTACAGATAAATACAGGTAATTACGGGTAATTTGCCACAAATACTTAAAAAATGATGTGATTTTTTCAAGGTTTTAAAATAAAAATTACATTGTTTTTTTTTCATTGTCAACGTTCCCCAGCATGCAAACAACGTTAATGACTCAATGTGTAAAAAATGTTACAGAGTCTTTGCAAACCCACTTTACCCCCCCCCCTTTAAACTCCCATTTTTAAGCTGTAAGTCAAAACAACCATCATTTCGTAGGACCCCTCGACTTCATTTTCTGAATTTCACTACTGCTCCCCCGCACTCCCTCTTCAAAAATTCGTCTCATCGAATTAACAGGGGTTCGCATAACTTCTGCGGGCACCCTCGCCATCGTGGAAATTTCCAATTACGTCACGACGCGGTCGACGTTGCTGCTGCTGCACCAGCGTAGAATAAATTGAGAGATATTAATTTACGAGCGTTAACGAGGAATTCGCGTGAGGTGTGGCGCGTCGGCGAATCTCGATCGAATAATTCACGTCGCGAGTACCGCGGTTGCACCGCCGGCGTCCGCGCCGCGCCCGCTAATCCGTAAATCCGATTATTTCGCGCAATTGGCGAAGAAGACGCGTATACTTGTTGGATGTTGCACGCGAGTACGTTGAGACGAGCCGACGCCGCCGAGCGAAAATTTAATTAAAACGAGATTTTTCGGCGCTCGAGCATCGTCGCCGGTGAGAGTTGGCGCGGTGAAAGATGATTAAATTTTTAACGACTCGGGTGACGCAGATACGAGGAATTGAGATTTTCGCGATAAGCCGCCAGCGATACTGTAAACATCGTCAATTGACGGAAACACGGATGATTCGACCTTGACGGTTGGAAAAATTTGCGACGTTGCCGTAACCTCGGCAGCGGTCCGGCCGCGCGCCAAATCGCATCTAATGAAATATGATAATGGGTTTAGCAGGTCGTCGAGCAGGACGTAAACGGCGAAACGATGAATTGTGGTAATGGCGACGCGGCGCCGCGCCGCGTACAAACATCGACCCTTTTTCGTCTTTTTCACGCCTTCCGCCACGATTAAAAGCCGATCGCAGTTTGGTCGTTTCACCGTGTTATCTACGTGTTTCGGTTGCCGGTTTCAGCGGTTTTATTAATTTTAACCATTAACCGGTATGCTGCGGTTTATAAAGCTATGTTTTGGTTTGCCATTATCTACGTTACGTGTAGTATACGTAAAGTGAGCGTGTGTGCGCGTGTTGAGCGTAAAAATGTGCACCCGAGGCCGGCAGCGGTGCGGTTTCGCGAACGACGCGAAACCATTTTCAGAATGTCTCAATATGCGCCAGAAATGGTATGAAGCCTAGGCAGCTGCGGTGCACCGGATGCGAAGAGATTTACCTTTTGTCGAGAAAATAGCTATGGGCAACTAATGAGATCTCGATATGTTATCAAAGCGAAATTCTCGTCGGTTGGGGTATTTTTGTAATTAAACGAGAGCATCGCGACGGAGTAACGCGAGCGGTAATTTATTTCGTGTTGTGTCCATGCGAGCACAGTCGCCGTTGATTGCATTTCGATTAATCTCCGTTTGTTTTAATCATCCAAAGAAGCATGTGGTTTCTCCGTAAAATTATTTATAGGCGATGTTCCAAAGTTCCCAGCGTGAAAACAGCGCAACCTTGACGGGACGACAAGAAGTTACGTAGTGAAAACCGGAGAAATTGAAAACTTATTTCAGAACACCATTCTAACTGGTTTTTATTGCGGTATAAACCCGTACAACTGGTTGAAGTTACTGTAAAAACCTGTCTGACTGGTTTTCAATGCCATATAAACCCGTCTGACTGGTTTTCAATGCCATATAAACCCGTCTGACTGGTTTTCAATGCCATATAAACCCGTCTGACTGGTTTTCAATGCCATATAAACCCGTCTGACTGGTTTTCAATGCCATATAAACCCATCTGACTGGTTTTCAATGCCATATAAACCCGTCTAACTGGTTTTACTGACGTATAAACCCGCTTGACTGGTTTTGTTATTGTATAAAACCCATTTAACGGGTATTTAGCGTCGTATCAACCTGCCTGACTGGTTTTAAAAGCCGTATAAACCCATTCGGCCGGTTATTTTCGTAGTAATAACCCATCTGACTAGTTTTTACTGCACCAAGGATTCGTTCAAGAAACTAATTCGGCTGAGTTCTCTAGTATATCCATTGTACTTTGAATATCGCTCGCCTTCTTTTTTCAAAACATTTTTTTCAATTACTTTACGGAATTACTGCAATCGAAGGTTTCCGAAAAATTAGATTTTTCATTCAACCCTCGCACTCGTTTTCTTTCACGTTACGAGCAATTTTATAACGAACTGTACGGCAAATATACCTCGTACCTTTGGCGTCGTCCTTGGATCATGTCAGTACACCTAATCTTACCTGAAGGAAAGAAAATTCATTTCAAAAAGATCGTTTCGGTTAGTTCAAAAGAAACCCTACTCCGTATGAATAGAGAATTTAGCGATATCCTTAAAGAAAACTTGCTTGGTCGATTTGCACGACCTAAAGAAGGGCGAGCTTCGAGAGGAATAAAAAAAACTTTTTTCATACGATGACGACGTTGAAAGGGAAATTTCCAAATTATTTTGACCTCGTTTATAGTTCACCGAGAAGGCGAAAACGCGAGACGGGAAGCGAGTGAAATTCGAAATGGGATATTTTTCAAAGCTCTTTCTCCGTTCACGTTGCACTCGAACAATTCGATTATGAACATTTCTACAAAACTTTTCCACTTTTTCAACCTCTCTTTATCAACGTTTATTCGACGAATAGGTATATTTCTCGTTCTTTATGCATTTAATAGCGCGTATTTGAAGTTTAACCAAAGACTCGGGCATGAGAACACGGCGAAGGCCGGTCGAGGTTCAATGGACGGTGCCGATATTGTAATGTGTGCAATGGGAAATGTGATGAAGTGATGTTAAACAAATAAATTGCTTGTAATTGTGGTAGTTAAGTACTGTTGAGATACGTTTATGAACAAAATTTCAGACCCCTACCCACACCCCTTTTTGAGAAAAAAATTCGTGATTGAAAAACAGATAGGAATTTTTTTCTCAAAAACGGTAGGAGGGAGGTGGTTGAAATTTTTGTATGTGGTAAACCTTTATGTATGGTCTATACACAAAAATCGACAACCCCCCACCATCATTTCATGGCCACCAAAATATGTTTTCTAACTTGTTTTTTTCAATTCAACTACAGCCCAGCTGAGTGAAAATTTTGAAACTTCAGTGGTAGGTGCCCTATTAACCACCAATCGACATAAATATTTTTTTAGAATTTTCACTCAGCGGGATCATGGTGAAAAACTTAAAACACGTACAAAAGTCGACTTTTTCAACTCGAAAAAAATCGCAAAATCATCTTCAAATTATTTATAACAAAAAACGTTATATAGCCAAAGACCCAAAAGTAGATAGATTTCGAGAAAAAAATTGTTCAAGTAATGAATTCAAGCGCGCGCGCGGTCATCAGCATTTTCCACTGCGCAGTAGCGCTTCGTTCGTAACAACGTGCGACGCGCAGCATTTGGTACGCAGCATTATAACGTGAAACGCACACCTTGTCGTTACATGCAACAACGTGCCTAACGTCTCGCGTTGTTACGAACGAAGCGCTATCGCACAGTGGGAAATGCAGACAACCGCGCGCGCGCATGAACTCATTTCTTGAACAATTTTTTACTCGAAAGCTACCTATTTTTGGGTCTTTGGCTATATAACGTATTTTGTTATAAATAATTTAAGGATGATTTTGCGATTTTTTTCGAGTTGAAAAAGTCGATTTTAGTATGTTTTTTCAATTTTTCACCATGACCTCGCCGAGTGAAAATTAAAAAAAAATATTTATGTCGTTTGGGGATCAATAGGGCACCTACCACCGAAGTTTCAAAATTTTCATTCAGCTGGGCCGTAGTTAAATTTAAAAAAACAAATTCTCTTTTCTTATTAGAACGTGTGTCCTCGTTCGGCAAGTTCGAATCTTTTTTCACTTTGTATGAACAACGTCGATTAATATAGTTTGTTTCTGGCATCACTGCCTTTTTTCCTTTGTAAACCGTAGTTGGGTAACACTGCGAGTTTATTCGTTTCCTTTTCTTATCTTTTCTTTTCTTTTTATATGTATCAGTACTATTATTACATCAATAAGATAGACTTGTTCAGTTAATTTGCTTAATATTAAAATTACACTTTTCATTCGTACGCGACATTATTAATAAAAACATAGTTCTTTTTTTTATTCAAGTTTTTGGTTTATTTTTTGTGTTTAAAATGAGTGACTGAGGCGATTGAAAACACCAGGCGATGGGCCTGGCTCCCGGCGTCTCCCCAAGTATAAAAAAAAATTAAAATGTAAGTCAAGTTTTTTTTAGTTTTTTTATACAAATTTTTAAGTAGAAATATTCCCTTCGTGGAATTACTGTTGTTATTTTTATACATCTTAAAATACTCATTCCAGTGTTCTTTCCTCTTCTTCTTTATTCTTCATTCTTTTTCTCTCTTCTATTCTGTTTCCTTTTCATCTTCTTTTTTCCCATTTCTTTCTTCTTTCAAATTATTCATTTCTTTTTTTTTAGTTTATTATGCGTTTATGACCAAAAGTCGTATTTGTGGTTTTCACAAATTCTTTTTCTTTTTTTTTCTTCTTTTAAAAACGAACCTCAATTCTTTTTCTCCATTTCCGTTTAATCTGTTGCAGCTGATCCTCACCCCCAAATTTTTTTTTTCTATACCACATTTTCAATTAGGAATTTTTTCTCGAAAAGGGGCAGGGGTAGGGGTCTGAAATTTTGATCAAGAACGTATCTCAACAGTACCTAACTACCACAATAATTTCAAATTTTTTGAACAAAAAGGCCGAATCGGCCCCTTCCATTAAAATCCAACTCCCGAGCTTTCTTAACGCTTACGCGACGATAATTCATCGAAAGTCGTGCTCTCTGTACTCGACGCTATGATTTTGAGAATTCGTTCGGCTACGTTGTAAATTTTTATCACGTTTTCGCAGATACCCGAGAATGGCGTGGAATAAGTAGGTGCATATATAAGGCGTACGATAGGTACGATGGAATATTCGCGTTGTTTGAGCACGCCGCCGCCGCCGTTTCGCTTTCGCTCGGCGAAGCTACAAAAACCGTCTTCATTTCGCGATAACGTCAAACCAAAAACCCATTAACGTCGAATACCATTACTTTCAAAATACCGCGTATGTGTACGCGTGTCTTCGCATTCGTTGCGGCCTCGTCGACGGCAACAACTCATATCCGCGATGACTGTGTGATTGGGTTAACGCAACGTGAATTTTTTTCTCTTGATTCTCGCGTGGTCTACTCAAACATGGGGTGTTCTTTTCGTCGGTATTTTTATACCTCGAGTACGAACGAGTAATTCCGATAAAAATGAAAATCGAATTAGGGCTTAGATTTGAACTGTCGATCGAGTGCTTTACATACGTCGAACGATGAGTAAAGTGAAATTGCGAAAGTTGTTGTTTTTGTGAAAACTCGAACTGAAGTAGTTCGCCGACGTGTACATAGCTACGAGTTTAATTACGGTCAAGTACATGTGACCAAAGAAAACGTTTCTTTTCCAAGTATCGAGTCGATGTAATTAAAAATGTATACCCGAAAGGGTGCTAAGGGTAGAAAAACATTCCCTCCAAGGTTCATTATGTTTAACATTCCAACACAATGAACTCGAAACTCTTATTTCCAATCGAATAATTTTCTCAGCTCTCAGGTGTGTTCGAGACGCCGACGAACTCGACAGAAAAGGCTTCTTTATCAAGGTCTCAGCCAAGACTTCTATTTGAAATTTCCATTTAAAAGTTTCACCAACGAAGTCAACCAAATAGTAAAATATTCGCGTCATAACTACGAAAATCTCAGCCGCCAAGTATTCCAGCGGATTTCAGTTCGCGTTACCGCGACCACGCAACGTGCGATAAATTACTCGCGTATATTTCTCAACTTCCCATAAACACAGATATATCAGCGCCGATTAATTGGTAAACTTGGTACATTTGCGAGAAATTCATCCGAGCACCTGATATGTCCGAGTTAATTCGCCCGCCAACCTTGCGGGGGTTTTATTTGAATAAAAGAGTTCTCGCGTGTCCGATGGCACGATCGGCGCGCCCTTCCGAAACGACTTCGATTATCGACGCACCACCGTCGTCACTTATCATCCGAGTTTTTTTCCTCTTTTTTCCTTTCAAATCGCACTCGACACGCTACCATTCAATTTACACGCGTATCGCGATAATCGCTACCTCGTCCGGCGTTTTCGAGCTGTTTAACGATAAATGATCTTTGTACCTGTATCGGAACTATTTCACTCGTAGTTAAGGGGCTCGTCGCGTTCGCCCTATTGTCGTTGAGAAACCTTGGAACTCTATTAATTCTGCTTTACAAAGTCTTACAATTGGAACCTCTTGAAGTGACCGGTTCGGATTCGGATGGGAATTTGATTTTTGGCAAGCGCATGTCAAAAACCCCCCAAAACCAAAATATCAGCTGCCCAAGTCAACTTCTCGATTTTCGGCCAATTTTCGAAAATTAAAAATTACCAATTTCCATTAAAAATAGGGAATTAAAAAGTGTCGGCGTTTTTTGTTACTTATTTTTTTTGGAGCGAGGGGACGCTAGTTCTCGAAAATTGTAAGTCCATAATTTTTTGCATCCCCTCCTCACCCCTTGCTACTGTTATAAGAAAAAAATCGTCATGAAATTATTTTCTCATTGTTTAATACCAACCTCAAAGCCAAGTTTTTAGTTAGCGAACTTCGTTATTCTATTTTTCACCAATTTTTGAATTTAAATTTCCAGCTCCTACCAGAAATGGTTTTTTGCCAACACCTGGTCAACCGTTGATCCTATCGATCGATTCCCAATTGACAATCCAGCTCGAAATTCTGCTCGCAAAAGCTCGCGTAACGCTAGCAGAGACTTTTTTGCTAACATTACACAATAGAAACGTTCAAACTCAACCCCATCCAAATAGGAAAAATCAACGACGAATTGGGAAACGAAAAAGTGCAGGAATTCGCAATCAACATCGTTAAAAATAAACAAAGAAAAGAAACAAGATATTTGGAACGTGCCTAAATCAACTCGACTACGAGGAAATACACGAGCCGAGGCTCAAACGAAACGGCAAAGCATGAAAAGCTCGACTTCGACAAAACCTGCCACAACGATAAACAATGAAATGAGATACGAAAAACTAAAGACGATGGAAAAATAACGTAGCACGGACGCCACAGATACATTCGCTCCAAACGAAGAACAAACATCGTGGACCTTTCGCGTTTTCTCGCCCATTGCAAAGTATAAAATAATTTCATACAGCTGCAATATAAGCGGTCGAACAGACAACGACAGATGGAATGGAGCGACCGACGAGCCAATGGTACAAGAATCGCGGTGACCCGTGTCTAAAAACGAAATCAGCGAGTGCGTCGAAGGTAACATTGGGGCAAGAGAGGCCATGCAGAAAAGGATACGAATAGTCGCCAAACCAGAAAGAACACCAATTGGAAAAACCAATAGAGGAACCTGACCAGACAATGGTGAGAGGTCGGATCGCAGTAGGAGACGGGATCTTAGCGGCGGTAATCAGGAAGCTAAGAGGCAGCAATAACGGCCCAACCACCGCCAAAGGTGGGATAGTATATCAAATAATCAGATTTATTAAGGAGGCACGAGAAATACCGGGGTCAGCGTGACATTGTCGAGGTGGCCCAAAGGGCCACGCCATGTATTACCACCCCCGAAAGGGGGCTAAGACGTATATTATATGTATTTCTAAAAATTTTCTCTTATTACAGGAAGGCGAATAACAGCAAAATTGCTGCAAACGCCGTTTTATGACACAACCTTGGTAAGTAGCTACAAAATACCGTAAGTTCGCAGTATTTGCGGTAATTTACCAGTAATTCACCGGTAATTTATGGTAATTTATTGGTAATAATTTATGGTAGTTTACCAGTAATTCATGGTAATTTACCGGTAATTTATGGTAGTTTACCAGTAATTCATGGTAATTTACCAGTAATTCATGGTAATTTACCAGTAATTCATGGTAATTTACCGGTAATTTATGGTAGTTTACCAGTAATTCATGGTAATTTACCAGTAATTCATGGTAATTTACCAGTAATTCATGGTAATTTACCGGTAATTTATGGTAGTTTACCAGTAATTCATGGTAATTTACCAGTAATTCATGGTAATTTACCAGTAATTCATGGTAATTTACCGGTAATTTATGGTAGTTTACCAGTAATTCATGGTAATTTACCAGTAATTCATGGTAATTTACCAGTAATTCATGGTAATTTACCTGTAATTCATGGTAATTTACCTGTAATTCATGGTAATTTACCTGTAATTCATGGTAATTTACCGGTAATTCATGGTAATTTATTGGTAATAATTGATGGTAGTTTACCAGTAACTTATATAATTTACGGGTAATTTACCAGTAATTTATGGTAATTTCCCGGTATTTTATGGTAATTTCCCGGTAATTTAATTTACGTAATTCACCGGTAACTTCCGATGATTAAAACTATATGAGATATAACATCTCGATGGGACTGACCCTTACATTCGATTATCGTCGTTGTGTTCTCGTCGGCTGCAGACTGTAGTCGCGACGCAGTGGGCGAAGGTGTAGCGCTACGCGACTGAGTTATTTCGATCGTCGTCTTCGAAACAAATCATCATAAGTGAATTACACGGAAGCGCGTCTACGTAGGCGTCGGTTCTAGTCGAAGGAAACGAGTATACATCGGATGCCGTCGATTTGGCGTACTTCACCTACGTAAAGCTCGCCTTCGCTCGGCGAAAATTCGCTGAATGTGACAAAAATTAATGAAATAATTATCAATTCTTAAAATATTAACGCGACGTGCACACGTTACCGCGTACGCGACGTATAAGGTTTTTCAAAACGACGTGCGCCTTTACATTTCAACTCGGTGCTATCTCCGCCGTTCACGTCGGTGGAAAATTTTCTCGTAACTTGTCAAGATACGTTTCGTGAGAAAGAAGCGAATATACGAGACGACAAAGCTCATTATTACGAGCTATCAAACGTGTACCGGCAACTTTACGTATTAAACGGATTAATACATTAAGTGAAAATTTACGATATACGACCTTTTAACCCTAAGAATTAGCTACGTGTGTATCTCCATCGTACGCGTTCAAGTATCTCGCTACAACTTGGAGTAATTTCTGGGTGTTCTTCCTTATTCGCCGTCCTACGCTATTTCACTTTATCGATCGCGAGCGTACTTTGTTGTCGCGTGTAAAGTTTACGATCTTTGGCGCGAATGTCGTTTTTGCAAACCACCAAATACAATTAACGTTCAACAACGGTTCGCGAACTCTCCAGAGATAGTTACATCAAAATGAGAACCTGCTCTAATGACGAAATTGTTAAACCGACTTGCTGAAAAGCACATTTGCACGAGTAATCTCTTCCGTGTTGTAGCTCGTACTGTATCGTGAAGGATGTGAGCTTTTGCTAAATCATCTTTCAAGAGAACCCCTTGAGGTGACCGGTTTTGAATTCGACAAGAGTTGCATTTTCGAAAAGAGCACGTTAAAAAACCTCCAAAACCTAAGTTTCAGTTGGCCAAGTTGACTTCTTGATTTTTGGAGAATTTTTTGAAAATTGCAATCACAAAATTTCATTAAAACGGTAATTGGGGAGCCCGCATAGAAAGGAACGGCACCCCCCCCTTGATTTGACAAGACATGTTTTTTTTTTGGAAAAGGGAATCCTAGTGAATATATTAAAGTGAAAATCAAAAAAATAAGGTGGGGGTAACTTACAAAATGGCGGCCTTTTTGATTGACAGTTCAGCGTTGTGGCTTCTAAGGGGGGAAAAATTGGGTGTACGAAAAAATTGATAATAACTAAAAATATTCCTCGTGAAATTTCCTACATATTAAGTTATTAACATGATTCACGTAGAATGTAACGTTGACGAGAAAAACGCGAGTGAACTTTATCATATACAGGGTGTTCTGCAGGGGGTGCCGTCCCTTCTATGCGGGCTCCCCGACTATTCTTCTGCGTCGTTCACCCGCATGGGAAATAAAAAATTGTCAATTTGGAAAAAAAATTTTAAATCCTCTCTTTGGGGGACGACTTGAGGTGGGATAAATGAAAATTTCATGGATTTTCGTCAAAATTGCACGTTTTTTTACCTACAAATGTAACGATTGCGCATGTACTATGCTTCCAATGGGAAAACCAATTGCGATTTCGTGTTCAAAAGGGTCGAATTATACAGGAACGCCACCAAAATCACTTTCATAACCCGAAGCCCCAAAATGGGGGTAGCCCTTTTTATCAAGTGCCCTCCTCCCAATGAAAGGTTTCTTTCTTGTCATAAATTTTCTGAATCTTCCGCCTGGTAACAGACGAGAAGCAACTGTCGATATTATTTTCTCGACGATATGCAACAGAGTGTATAATTATTCAAAAAGTCCCGGAGGTAATTTGATTTAGGTTGAAAATCAATTTCCTGTATTATGGAAAATTCTACCACGTTAGAGGCGATTGCGTGAACGTTCGAGGTAACGAAAGAATAAAAAAAAAAAGGCGAAAGAAGAGGAATGCGAAAAAAGAGTAAATGTACCTTCTATGGCATTAGCTTAACATCTAATGAATTTATTAGGTTCGGAAACACCTGCACCGAACGTTAACATTTAACAGCAAATTAACCATACCAAATAATGGTTAATTTTCCAACTACGTATAGCTTCCTGGGTACCGCGTCGCTCCGGTACGTAGCGCTGCCATCGCTGAAATTCGCCCATTACACCGACGAATACCGGAGCAAAAAATGCTAATTAATTTTTTTCCATTCGATTAATAAACCTCGTATCGCCTACGGCGCGCTAAATGCCGAAGGAAGTTTGACTTTTTGTTTTCGTTTTTTAAATAACTCAAAAATCAATGTACACCGTAACAATGGTTAACAAAAAACCCGTAGTTCATCCTTTGTGAATTTTTTTTACAAGTTACTCGATTCAATGGTTAATTGCTTTTATGTGTTGCGTAAATAAGCGACGTGTAGGATGAAAAAGACCCTATAAGGAGGCGCAACCGCGGTGAAATTAATTCGGCAAATTTTCCATTTCGAAAAAAATCGCAAGAAAGGGAACAACGCGAGCGGATCCAATCGCCCCGTTAAAATTGTATTTACGCGTCGCGTCAAACGTGACGTCGTCGACGATAACGACGCCGCCTTTTAATTACAGTTACAAAACTTAAAGAGGGCAGAAAAATTAGAATCATTCGAGAGCTCTCGACTTTTTCACGTAGCTTTCGGGGTTAAATTCGAAATTAAAAGCTTCGCCTTTTGAAGAAAATGCGCGTCGTTTCGCGACGTATTTACAGGTACTAAGTTTAATGCGGATTAAAAATTAATACTAGCGAGTTTCGTTTGTTTGCCGATGAATTATGCGAGTTTATATAGGCGAACGAATAATAAAGGTTTTAATGCGCCGTTCGTAGTGCTGTTTTGGCGAGCGAACAACGCCTAACTAGTCGAAACTAAAGGAAATGCGTGGAGTATCGTTGAGAGATTTGTTCGCGAAACCTCCACGTTGAAAGATGCAGTCAAGAGGCTCGTTTGTTTCCCAAAAACGACGTTCATATTTGGAATTTTGAAAATAAAGCGAGACAGCAAGAGACGCGTTGAAAAATCACCTTTGTTTTGTTTCCCACCGGTTCTGGTCTCGGGGGGGGAGAAGGGTATACGAATGGATAACCTTGGGAGTCACAGGCTCGTAACTAGGATTTTTTTTATTCAAGACATATCAAGTGGTAACCAGGGCAGCAAGACATGAGTAAAACTTGTATTGCATACCTTTAATTGTAAAGGGCAATTTAAAATTTTGTAATCAGACGAAATGTATTTTTATTCTATTTTAAAACCCCTTCGATTGTTGGAATAGACAAAATATCCATGTTACATTTTTGGTCACACTTTTTCCCCCAAAAGGACCCATCATTTTATTTGGCTATATAAAGAATTAGGGAATAATTGCCCCTCCGCATGTAATAACAACACTCAACCCGACACCCTTTTCGGTTTTTTTGGGAGTAAAAACAAAAAAAAACGCTTTTTTCGAAAAATATCCCACTTCGATGGGTCATAGTTCTACTTAGGGGTGAAAATTGGTATGGGGTGGCTTCACAACATATTTAATAAAATTTCAGCCAAATTGCAGACCCTAGGGGACTCCTCGTATTCGTAATCAGGACATCGAAACTGACATAAACAAAAGTCCAGCTGTCCTCTCCGATTTGCATCATGGACTCTTTTTTCGGCTATTTTTACTTGACTAGCACCTACACAAAGTAATGATTTTGTTTTTTTTTTTTGTACTACGACAAATTATCAATGTCGGTGTCCGGCTTTTCTCAGATTAAAAAAATTGAAAATAGAGGAAAAATTGCCCGAGTAGAACGAGGTGAAAATTTTTCATGCATCACAAAAAAAATAAGTTCTAATCATCTATGAAGAGGTTTTTATAAAAAATGGGGAAATCGTCGAATTTTTCTAACCAGGGAAATACCCTAGTTGCCATGGGCTAGTGCCATGGGCTAGTTACCTTCTTGTAGAAAAAGGAGCAAACTCTTTGGAACGTTTTTGATGCGAAGTTTCTCAAGCCCATGAGTCAAGGTCGACCCGCGTGACTGGTTTTTAAACAATGAAAACCACTCGGACTAGTTTCGACGCGTTATCTTCCACGCCCATTAGTCAAGGTCAACCCGCATGACCAGTTTTCGAACAATGAAAACCAGTCTGACCAATATTAACCCGGGATCTTTCAAGCTCATTAGTTGAGGTTGTCTGGTTCCGCTACAAACAGGAATTAGTTTCTTTTCGCTGGTACGATTAATGCCTCGTTTTACGCGCATGTTCAGCAGACAACTGTCGAAGTGTGAAACCTCAGCTACGCTGATGAAGAAAGCTGCGCTATTCTAGCGATTCGATTTTCCCTAAAACTTGGAAATGGACGCTTTCTCAATTCCTTTATCAGGAGAAATAGCACGACTACGCGGAATAAACATATTTACTCAAATGTGGTATCATCGATTCGAAAATAAAATAACGAAGAAAAATACCAACGAGGGGAATAAACTCAACGAACTAATTAACTTCTACATTTCGATACCATCGAGCTGTCAAATATTACGTTTAAAATCGAAAAATTAAACTCGCGTTATAAAAAATTCAATCAGAGAAAAACGTCGGTTAACGATGAATAATCCAATAGAGAAGATACGCCGGGTAAAGAAGCGCGTCATCGGCGAACGTTATCGCGTTCTTTTCAAAGGACGCAGGACGGTGCATTTCGAATGCTCTGACGTCACCGAGTTACCGTACCTCTAATGAAGTTAAATTTACATCGTCAAGGCTAAGCTGAAAAATGAAATGCGCTCTAAAGCGAAAAATATGTCGGATCGGTAGACGACGGATGCGTGAATTTTTTCCAACGTATTGTATTTCTGCGTCCCTTTGTTGTACGCGAATGCAATAACGCGTGCATATGATTTACGCCAAAAGAAAGCTTTAATAAGGTCTCTTCGCAACCATTCAAGGTCGCCAAGATTGTTCAACGCGTAAAGGTCGGGAAATTAATTTGATATTTAGAAGAGCAACGTTCGCGGCGCCGAGGATTCGCGTATTATTTCGGCGAATGCGACGATATGAGCGGAATGTCGAAGAGATGCGGAATTCTCGACGATACGATGGCCGGCGCGTGAAAGAGGTTCGCTTGAATTATGCGACCTTGCCTCATATACACAATATGTATTCGGAATACGTAATACGTCGCGAGGTATTAAAGCGCGTCGAATTCTTCGTATAATGCGATATGGCGTCGCGGCGACGTCGATGCGGTTTCTCTCCGTGAAGTATTTTTTAATCGCGCGAGAATAGTTTGGCATTTGTAAGATAATCGAATTTATTCGATAAGACGCCGTAATCGACTAGCGACGCATCTTATAAGCGAAAATCCAATTCATGCAACACTTGGTTTGGCACCGCTGCGGTATCTTTCAAGCTCATTAGTTGAGGTCAACTCGCGAGACCGGTTTTTAAACCACGAAAACCAGGCAGACCGGTATCAACGTCACGACTTTCAAGCCCATTAGTCAAGGTCGACCAATGTGACAAGTTTTCACACGATGGAAACCGGCCAAACTAGTATCAACGCAACGACTTTCAAGCCCATTAGTCAAGGTCGACCAATGTGACAAGTTTTCACACGATGGAAACCGGCCAAACTAGTATCAACGCAACGACTTTCAAGCCCATTACTCAAGGTCAACCCGTGTGAATAGTTTTTCAACAACGAAACCCCATCAGACGAATATCGCCGCGACATCTTTCAAGCTCATTAGTCGAGGCCAACCTGCGAGACCATTTTCCAACAATGGACCCTACTTAGATGCCTTTTCGGTACGTTTGCAAGGAATTTTCAACTTTTTGAGAATTTTTCCACGAATCGAACTTCCATCAAAACACGAAACCACTGTTGCTTCGAGCATACGAAGAATTAATCCAATAAAAAGGTTCGCGGGATTATTAGGTAACCAGACGCGGAAAAAATACTATTTAAAACGATTGCAAAATACCTCGACAGCACACTCGTATTAGAACGCGATTACTGTGATACACTTTGGTACAGTAAAAATGATATATTTCGCATCCTCAAAGAAGGAAAATAAATAACGACGAAGAAATTCGATTTTCCGCCGAAACGAAACGAGGGTAGATACGGCGAAGTAGCCGATGGAAGAGGTGTAATAATTTAGCGCCGCGGCGGCAGCTTCGTCGTATCCGATGGTTCATAGTAAACGCGAGGGACTCGAGGTGAGGCAGCAAAGCTGCATGTTCCAAGAACGAGGAATTAAAATAAAAACGCGGGATTTTTTTTTCAAATTTCAACGTTAAACTTGATCGAATTGCCTCTGTTACCTTCTCCGCGTATTTATTCTTTTTTTTACTCCTTTTTTTCAACCTTATTCCTCTGATACGGTTGCCATATTGCTTGCGTACGATTTACGCGATAACTCGAATAATATTATCGAGGCTGGAAAAAACTTTCCGAAGCATTTACTTTCGCTTACATGGCAGAATTTAATTGTAAACGATGAACATCTGCGTATTTTTCTCCTCGCAGCAGCGAAAAAATACCAATTAAATTTACCGTCTTTTAAAGTAACTCCGGCATTCTGAAATACCCCGGTATCCCAAACAATTCTGAAATTTCACTCGCGAAAAACAAGCTCGATATTCTGCCAAGTTGAAATTTCATTAAAATTCGACATCTCCGTGACAACCCGAGACACCTGAGACGTCCCCACGCCTCGATCGCATTCATTAATAAATTTCACCGCCAAGTCGCAAAAAAAAAAGTAACCTCTTCTGAACAAAAATAAAAACACGGAATACATTTCGTCACGAACGAAAGAAAAACAAACCGACGAAAATTCTTGTTTTTCCGATACTCCCGCAGCACCGCGGACGCGCCTTCGCACCAAAAAAAAGTCATTTCCCACGACACTTCTCCGTATCCGTTAACAGGATCAAATGAGAGCAACCACGTCGAACGTAACATTACACTTCGATAAGTTTGCTACTTCGAATGAGTGAATTTCCGCTGACGAGTTATCACCATCGGGCTCGAAGAAATCCTTTTTTTGGTCGATGGCCGATATACGCCGGACCGTGTATTCTCAACGGGCATTTCGAATAAAAGAATCGAATTTAAATACGACACCACGACAATTCCGATGGAAAGTTTCAAAAACAAGATGCGTAATAAAGTAACAAGCCGAAATTTCCAAGAACGTTTAAGGGGTAAGGGGAGAAGGTTTATGAAAAAAAATGTTCCTAATGAAAGGCTATTGCTCACCCTTCCCCCTTTTCGAGAAATTAATTTTTTTTAGAAAATCACATAGGAATTAGAAGTCGATTTTCTTGAAAAACAATATGCCGGATATTCTTTCTCCATTGACGGATCAGCCCATAATTTTAAAACTCCAAATTACACATCTATCTTTAACCTTGAACTCTTAGCAATTTTTCATTGTCCAACAGAAATTCTTCAATTACACCAACATTTCCATGAAAAATTTTCAATTCTAACTGATTCCCTGTCTTCCTTAATAGCCAATAGCCATCCAGAACAAATTTTCAGACCACCAATTAGTCTAAAATATTCAGCAAATAATCTTCTCAAGTATTGATTAACTTTATGTATGTTCCAAGCCATGTAGATATCCTCAGTAACGAAAAAATCGATCAACTCGCCAAATCTGTTGAAACTCCTTCCAACATTCCCTTCCCTAACACTAATGATGTCAAAAATCTTCTTCACCAACATCAATGGGGTACCGCACAAAATCACCAAATTGGTTAAAAACTAGTTAAAACGAAAGAGGGGGTTGTAAGATACTACGACACCTTTTGAATTTTCAAAATCCGTTCATTAGGTCCCGAGAAATAAATTTTTAAACTTTGTATGCAGTAAAAACGTTACCCCGACGCGCAGTTGTGACGTCACTACCTTGGAAACGCGCGTTGGTTATACGTAAATTAACGTTATCGCGTAATTCACTCGCTGATTACGCGAGAACGCGGACCCTCACAGCGTTGCCCGTGGGCTCATGATTTAGAGGAAATCATGAGCTTCACAGTGCTTTTTTTATTTTTATTTTTCATTCAATAGAAGTCGAGATATAGCTTTGTAAAGTTGGCATTAACGGAATGCGATATGGTTATTTTGGGCATAAAACGATCGTTTTCACAAAAAAAAATTGGTAAAATAAAAATTTCTCATAAAATCAGTAAAAACCATTACCGCAATCAACTTATGGGATGTTCTAAATACGAAATTGCACATTAAAAGGCGTAAAAGGGGGCTCGCACACGTAATAAACGCGGAAAGCTCAATAAATTACATGTTACGAGGTACCAGCCCCCTTGCACGGCTTACCTGTCCAGTTTTTCACGTAGAGGATTAAATTTACTTCAATTTTGTAATTGAATATTCGCTTGTAAAGCATAACCCCTCCAAAATAAATGCGAAAAACAGGACAAAACTGCGGTTTCGAGGTACCAGCTCCCTTTTACGCCTTTTAATGTGCAACTTCGTATTTAGAACATCCCATAAGTTGGTTGCGGTAATGTTTTTTACTAATTCTATGAGAAATTTTTATTTTACCAATTTTTTTTGCGAAAACGATCGTTTTATGCCCAAAATAACCATATCGCATTCCATTAATGCCAACTTTACAAAGCTATATCTCGACTTCTATTGAATGAAAAATAAAAATAAAAAAAGCACTGTGAAGCTCATGATTTCCTCTAAATCATGAGCCCACGGGCAACGCTGTGAGGGTCCGCGTTCTCGCGTAATCAGCGAGTGAATTACGCGATAACGTTAATTTACGTATAACCAACGCGCGTTTCCAAGGTAGTGACGTCACACGGATGTTCCGTAAAAAACGTGTCGTTTTTGGCGGTTGCGGAAAAACCAAACTTTGGGATTTTTTTTCTCGGCTTCTATGGGGTCGAATGATGCGCGGTTTGTTTTGTTCGATTTCTAATTTTTTACTTTATTAGCATGATTTTTTTCAGCAATAGTGTTCTGTACCCCATTCAACTCATGGCAAACTCTTTGGAATACCAATATTCACAACAAACTCTTTGTACATAAAAAATCCGTTAATCCTTGGAAAAATCTCTCGCTCCTCGACCGTTCCGACGAAGTCATCATCACCCGTCTCCGAATCGGTCATGCCAAACTTACTCATAGTCATCTATACCAACGAACCCCCAAACCCACATGCCAATTTTGTAACGTCCAATCAGTATCCACTCATCACCTCCTCTTCCTTTGCCCAAACCTCACCCAACATAGAAATAATCGTGTAAAAAGTGCTAGGGCACAGAAAAAGACACGAGTGGCTATAGAATTCGTCAATATTGCTGGACAGACAGACTGGTTTACCGTGAACATCGACCCAACCGGAATCACCGTTGGAAAATTAAACGGCTAAAATTATATAATCAGATCTAAATCTCTACCATTCCTACTCCCCTCGTCCGAATCCTTCAACACTGGGCGTAATAGTCTTAGCAACTAAATACGCCCAGTATAAAATAATTTAAAAAAAAAAACAAGGTACAAAAATAACGTACAAAATTCTACTTTTTGGACTACAAAAAAATGGCAAAATAATCTTTAAATTATTTCAAATGAAAAATGTTATACGACCCATCACCCAAAAATCAGTACATTTTCAGAAAAAAAAATTATTTGCATGACGAGTTTTAGCGCGTGCACGTAATCGGTAATTTCCACTGCGCTGTAGCGTCTCGTCCACAGTTACGCGCGTTGCTGCGTTGGGCATGTCACTACAGACTTAACGCGGAGCCGCGCGCAACGCTGAACGAGGCGCTATCGCGTAGTGGGAAGTGTCATTCAACGCGCGCGCGCGGTTTTTGCGATTTTTGCCCAGGGCCCCGTCGAGGCAAAATTTAAAAAAAAATATATGACATTTCGGGATCAAAAATACATCGAAAAAATGAGGTTGGAAAATTTTGCCGAGTGATATAGACACTTGAAAAAAATAAGTCGAAAACGCCCGTTTGGAAGGGAAAAAATTGGAGTATGGGGTTGTTGATTTTTTTATGGAAGGCCCTTGTGAGGATCTATCATGTACTAAAATTTCAATTAATTCCGCCGACTGTAATTTAACAAGAAAATTCCCATCTGGTTTTCAAAAAAAAATTAATTTCTCGAAAACTGGGAGAAGGGG